>WSYH01004342.1:0-54339 GCA_036426205.1 Ascaphus truei
ATTTCACTTTGATGTACGCAGAACTATTTACTTTTAATCATAAAGTCACCTTTTAAACTTTACATCACTATGTGCGTTGGCGCCCTGTTCTTTTGTTTTTTGCTAACTGTATGTAATGTGCCTTTTTTTTTTCTTTTTTCTGACTTGTATTGTATTGTATGTCTTTATTTATATAGCACCATTAATGTACATAGCGCTTCAAAGTAGTAATACACGTGGCAATCAAATAAATAACAGATAATATAAATAACAGATCATGGGAATAACTGCTTCAGACATAAAACTAACATTAAGGAAGAGGAGTCCCTGCTCCGAGGAGCTTACAGTCTAATTGGTAGGTAGGGAGAATGTACTGTAGTGCCGACGGTTATTCTAACACAAACCAGTGGCAATCGCCAAAAAGACCCAGGTACATGCTGGGTCATGTTTAAGGCAAGTGAAGGCATTTCTGCACTGACTAATGGCCCATCAGATTAACAGCGGGGGTCCGTGGCAGTCCCAATCAAACTGAATGGGACTGCCAGGGACCCCTGCTGTGTTAATCCGATGGGTCATTAGTCAATGCAGAAATGCCTTAAACTTGCCTTAAACTAGCCAGGTTACACCCAGCATGTACCCAGCATGTAACCGTCTGTACAGAGACAGTAGGAGGGAGTTCTGGTAAGTGTGTCTGCAGGGGGCTAAGCTTTATATCATGTGTCCAGTATTATCCACAGTGCTATTCATATGCTTGTTTAAGCAAGTGTGTATTAAGGTGGGTCTTAAAGGTGGATAGAGTGGGTGCTAGTCGGGTATTGAGGGGAAGGGCATTCCAGAGGTGCGGGGCAGTCAGTGAAAAAGGTTTAAGGTGGGAGAGGGCTTTAGATACAAAGGGGGGTAGAAAGAAGACAACGCAAGAGTCGGGATGGTGCATAACGAGAAATTAGGGCTTAGATGTAAGGCAGGTTAGAAGAGTGTAAAGCTTTAAAAGTGAGGAAGAGAATTGAGTGTGAGATGCGGGATTTGATCGGAAGCCAGGAGAGGGATTTCAGGAGGTGAGACGCGGAGACAGATTTAGGAAAGAGCAGAGCGATTCTGGAAGCATCGTTTAGGATAGATTGTAGGGGAGACCGGGGAGAGGCAGGAAGGCCGGACAGCAGGAGGTTACAGTAATCAAGACGGGAGAGAATGAGGGCCTGAGTCAGTTTTAGCAGTCGAGCAACAGAAGAATGGGCGTATCTTAGTGATATTGCAGAGGAAAAAGCGACAGGTTTTCGAAACGTTTTGAATGTGAGAGGAGAATGTGAGAGAGGAGTCCAGTGTGACCCCTAAGCAGCGTGCTTGGGCTACTGGGTGAATGATCGTACTTCCAACAGTAATGGGGAAGGAGGTAGTAGGGCCAGATTTGGGAGGAAGTATGAGGAGTTCTGTTTTTGCCATGTTGAGTTTAAGGCGGCAGAGGGCCATCCAGGATGATATGGCAGAGAGACATTCAGAAACTTTGGTTTGTTGTACAGCAGGTGTAAGGTCAGGTGTTGAAAAGTACATTTCTTGCAATTAGCATTGGCAGTGAAGTCATTCTTGAGAAATCACAATGTGGGACTTATCACCCCTGCACATGCGTGTGAAAACGGCAAAGACATTTCTCAGCCAAGAATCAAAGGCTCAAAGAGAATGTGTCTTTTGTTTTTTTAACACACGTCCCATGGCCAGGCAGGGGAAGGTGTGGAGAACACGTCCAATGCATTGACTTTGGGAGGATGAGGGGGTGGGGAAAGGTGCAATGAAGTTAAGCCGTCTTTGGCTAAAGCTGCGATGACAGTAGAATGAAAATCATTTGAACTGTTGTAAAATGTAATAAAAGTTCAAACTCCCTTGAGAACATGTTTCTGTGTGTGTGATATTTCCATAAACAGTATGAAAAGCAGACCAAGCCTACTCAAATGTGAAGGTTTTTAATAGTATTCCCCCTCCTTAAAAAAAATGTATGCCACCTCCTAAAGAAATAAAAAGGAACTGATTTTATGAATGTAAAAATTGATAAAATATTTTAAAAAATGCATCACATGACGTTTTCTTAAAATCACTCATTTATAAAGCCCTTGTCGAGAAATAAAAAAAAGATATGGCTTTTTTTTTCTTTTTTCTGACTTGCAATTAACATTGGCAGTGAAGTCATTCTTGAGAAATCACAATGCAGGACTTTATTTATTTAGTTATTAAAATGTATTTTTGTGGTTTCTTATCCGAATTAATTACACATGCAAAGTCTAATTACTGTACAGTATACTGCAAAATGCAACATCATTGATAAAAGAAAACAGTAACATACAGTACAGCAGTGTTTTCCATTAACCAGGAAGTGGAATACTGTAAAAGCAAAAAAACATCTTGTGGTGAAATTTTAGTACAGACTATGACATGTGCAGAAAAAAAAAGCTATTATTTCCGGTACTGCACATGTGTCAACTTGCGCTATATGGTGCATGTCTACAAGCATACTGTACACTTCTGTAGTATCATTGGGAATTAAAGCTAATACTGTATAGTGTAACACTGTATAGTACAGTACATTATATTTACCTTCATTATAAACTTTGCCAACCGGGTGGAGATGAGCCAATGTCAGAGGTGTATTGTGCGTAGAAGCTGGGGTCACTCATGTCGTCTGCACTATAGTTGACAGGTGACTGCTGGTAGTCAGACGGGGCCAGGTAGCAATGATTGTAATCAGGCGTGGCCAGGTAGCAATGATTGTAATCAGGCGGGGTCAGGTAGCAATGATTGTAATCAGGCGGGTTCACTAGGTTTTCAGTGATGGTCGGCTAGCTATTGCAATCGTATTGGCAAGCCGGGGTGTATTGTGTGTAGAAGCTGGAGTCACTCATGTCGTCTGCATTATAGTTGACAGTTGACTGCTGAGGGTGGTAGTCAGACAGGGCCAGGTAGCAATCATTGTTGATAGGTGGGATCAGGTAGCAAGGATTGTAATCAGACGGGTTCACTAGGTTTTCAGTGACGATCGGCCTGTTATTGCAATCGTATTGGCAAGCCGGGGTTGGTACATTGCAGGGAAAGGAAATACGAATCTGAAATGGATTAAACCCGACCTTTCCCCTTTTGAAGTTGCCATCAGCAAACATACTGGCAAAACCTGGGAGCACAGACCAATAACCCCTGCTATCTCCCTCAGGAGGGGCAGTGCGAAAAAAACAATCCTCATTAGTTAAAGTTTGCCTTATCGAATGCTTCCAACCACGATGGTTAGGTGAACATATTAAATAATCATAGTTCTCAATGATATGATCATATATGTCTTCTAAAGTCTCATTCTTATCTGTTCCAGCATTAATTGCAGAAAATATTAGATATGCGTAACTGATGTTCGGTTTTGAATAAAGACTTGGCATGATGTTGAGTGTACAGGTTCGGTCTATTCAGCAATTGTGCAGGCATAGCAATTGAGAATAATGTACCCAACATTGTGTTTAGATACTGAAATTATGAAAACGTTTAAATTTGATAACGTCTCAGCGTCTTCAGCGCCCAGGGTCATTTTACAATGGATCACTGTGGTAGACTCTCTTTTTATCTGTTTTTTAAACACCTGCAAATTGACACATACAGTACAGTAACTGTGCTATGTACTGGATAGGGGATCTGGTGGATATGCGAAGAACTGCACCCAAACAAATCAGAATCCAGGTAATTCAAAGAAATCAACAACGCTAAACACAGGTGTGATTGGTGTGATTGGTCGCGTTAACACTAGTGTTCGCCGAGAATAACGAGTGAATCATGCGTGGAATACAGCAGACTTTACGAAAATGGCTCTGAGAAATGTTCGAATAACGGCCGCTGCATCTGTATCTGCAACCATTTTTATTTCATGATTGTATCCCAGCAGTATTTATCCTATTCCCCTTTCTGCCTCAAGTCAGTGATGCAACATCTGCACCTTTTCCCCTGAGGTCTAACAGATTTGGTCACTTAGACTTTGGAATATATATATAGAGAAGCCAAATGCTAAATCCAATATGACAAAAATACACAGTAAAATACTTATATATTCTCTTGAAAAAGGGTCATATAGTTTAACTCTTTGGCCAAAGCATTGTAAGCCTGTGAGCCACGACAAGGCAGACCCAGTTCACAGGTTCTAACACTACCAGATAAAATACTAATATACCTCTATTAGGATTCAAATGATCATTTAACTCTATTAGGAGGGAGAAAGACCAACATTGGATCTACTATATATCCAGTAAAATGAAAAAGTGGCCCAGCCCTCCCCACTTCCCAAGTCAGCAGGTCCTTTTCATTTTACTGTGATTTTCATACCAATTGAAGCCTGTTGATCAGAATTTGTGTAGTCTGTGTGTATGTCTGTGCAAATGTATTGTTCTATTCATTCCGCTGCTGCTGCTGCTGCTGCTGCTGCTGCTGCTGCTGCTGCTGCTCATGTATGACCCAGGTGCATAGTGAATAAGAAGCATCTGAACACCTTTAACAAGTGTATTGTGTTTGCACAGATATCACAAATTGTATAGAATGCTCTTGTTAGGGTCTCACGCTGCAGCCACCCAAGATGGAAATGCCACCTTCAAAATGGACTATGTTTGCCATTTTATTAGATCTTTCTATTTATTTGATTTTGTTACAGTAAGTATTTAAAATAGAAAACTATCTTGGATACGGTTGTCAGGCGGCTTCTCCAAAAATACTGGACACAATGGTGAAAGGTGTGACGCGCTCGAGATACACACACACACCTCTCTCTGCTCCATGCGGGTTCCTCCTCTCCACCCCAAGGCACGTGATACTTCCTCCAGAGTGTCCAAATACTTCACTGTCTGGTTCAATAGTGGACACCTGGCAACCCTAAGCTTAGAACGCATCAAGATATTGAGAATAGTTTGATATGCACAAAGCCCTGACACTGGAACTATTGTAGTTGCTGGTGACCTTGTTCTATCCTGAGTTGCTAGAGACTTCTCAGTCCTCATTACAGAGAACATAGGCACCTGTTTTTAGCAAGGAGACTATACTTGGATCTTTAGCAAAAACTTCAACAATAAACAAAATGTCAGGCAAGGAGAAGACTTACTTACTTGTTTGTTCTTGTATAGCGCTACTATTTTATGTAGCGCTTTACAGAGACATTTTGCAAACAGTCCCTGCCCTGTATAGAGCTTATAATCTATGATTTTGGTGCCTGAGGCACAGAGAGATAAAGTGACGACCAAAGTCACAAGGAGCCGACACCAGGAATTGAACCAGGCTCCACCTGCTTCAAACTCAGTGCCAGCCAGTGTCTTTACTCAATGAGCCACTCCTTCTCCCAAGAGCACTTCTATAATATATTCAGATTGTTGCAGGGACACGACACATGGTTGTTTTGAGTATAGGCTTTTTATTTCATCCAGCAAAAACATGGAACAAAAATAACAGTGCTTTTCTTCAGCATATAAAAGAGTTAACAAAAACATCAGTCCTTGATAAGGGCTTCCTCCTTTTCCAGCAATGGCATGTCAAGTCCATGATACAGAAGAGCAAGAGTTCCAATATAAACAGAACTTATTGCAGGAGATCCTCCTTCAGTTTCTCAGCATATGTTTCTCTGGTTCAGTCAGGAAGAACCCTGCACAAATCAAGAGTCTGAGCATGTGTGACTGAATTACTTTTAAGTTAAGAGCAGTCAGAAATAGTTTATTATTAATTAATGCAATAACCCCAGTAACTTTTAATTAAGTTGCTGAGTTTGTGTAAAGTATAGTTAACACTAGGATTCTTGTAAAAAAAAAAAAAAAATAGCTAATGAATAGAAGACCAGTATATCACTGCTAACTTTATTTCAAATAAACATGTTTGTTTTTGTTGTTTATTTAATTTTGTTGTAGGGTTCTAATTACAATGAATTATGCATAATATTTTCTAAAGGATTATTATTTTCTGATTCCTAATTTTGTTCCATTCACTTTATTTCATCCATCATAGGCACATTTGAGGCTTTATAATATTTGATTTAATTTTTAACATTTTTGGTATTTGCTATTTTTGAATATACATACTGTATAGATATAGCAGGCTTCAGTGTTCCATTTTTTGCGGTATGCCTGAATACTGAAGCATTCAATGGCAAGATTACATTAAATCCAGTGCTATCTGTGATATTCTGAAACATGCCTGGTTATACTGAGGCATATGCCTGTACATGCACACACATTATATACTGTATGCATTCATAGGGACTAGTGATTTAACACCTTTTTATGGAGTAGCTTCATGTATTGTAGTTGTTTATTATATTTGAAAATCATGCCATCCCCTCTCTCCCTCTTACAATTTTACCAGGGGGGTGGGGGGATGAGTCTGCTTTCTCTACTGCCCTGAGACCTACCTACTCACATTCCCCACCAACTCCAGGACTCCCCTTTACAGCGGCTTCCCTCCTGATCCCTCCTCACCGCCCAGGTCATTTCCTCCTCACCTCTGATCCTCTCCCTCTTATCTCCCAGTCATGTTGAATCCCACATTGGAGTGGAACAGGGATCCTGTGGACAGATGCAGGAGGTGGGCCCTGACTTTCAGGCAGGCCGAAATTCTGGCACCGGATGGCTGAAAGCACCTGGCGTAGGGATGGGGGTTGCTAGAGAGCACCCCAGCTGAGCATAGCTGGGGCCCTGGTGGCCCGACACAAGTTGTGTGGGTCAAACTTCTAGCATCTGTCAATTGGTCGGACCCCTTGGATCTGCCAGGCCCAGGACACTTGTCCCATCTGGAAAATGTGCCCAAAAATATAAATTACCCTCACAAAGTGTGCAACAGTTCGATCAGAGCCCAAAGTATTACTTGCCAAAGTTTAGCTTTCATATACAAAAAACAGTGCCTAGAATACAGAAAAAAAAATTACAAGAACGGTTATAATAACTACAGATTTTCTTAAAATTAAAGAATAAACATAAGCAGAAATCTATGTGTGTTTGCACGTGTCATAGGCTCTTCCCAGAGAGGTCACTGGCGTAGAAAAGATGAGCATTCACGTGTCTTATTCCAAAACACACCTCTGTTGAATTCTAATTGATAATTCAAATGCACGACATATATACTATTCTTCTCTCATTGAAAACATCATAAGCCCACCTTTCTGGGCATATCCCTAACCCCCAAACCCAATCAATCAGACAATGAATTACATTTTTACAATTTAAAAGAAAAAAATAAATGTCTTTTAACACACAATCCCTGCAGGCTCTACCCCATATGCAAATACAACTGTATGCTCATCTGCATGTCTTAGGCAGGTCTGCAACCCCGCCTTTCCCCATTATCACCCAGCATACAGCACTTCCACTGCAGCAAGATTATATTTGTGTCAAACGGAGTGCTACTGGGCGTGACCAAATGTATATAACAAAAGATAAAAACACCCAATGCTGCAATCAATATGACAAAATACATCGTTAAATACTTAAATGTTAAACTAGGTATTTTGTCATGTGCCCTGATTGGCTCTCCTAACCAGGCTACAATTAAGCTAGCGTGTCAGAGTTCTTTTTACTGCCCTTTGGGCAGCCCTAGTTAGGCGCACCTAATATATTATTATACCAATATTGAAAACACATATTTTGTGATTTGCTTGAATTCCAAGGTTGCTTCTGTACTCCTGGTGACTGCTAACAATAGAAGCTAAAAATCTCACTTGTGTGGGCTAGTAAGATAAAATATGGTATAAGCTAATATAACTCAATAGTTTCACATACAGATATAGCAGATTCATTGTTCTCTGATGAATTGTTGTGGGATATGTTGTGATACTCTGGACCAAAAATACAGTTGAATGCTATGGAAACTAATGTTCTGCGTTAAAACGGGATATGTTGTGTTATCTGAGATAATCTACAATATCGCCAGCTACATCTGTAGTCGGCAATTTAAGGCTTATATTATAGCAAGCGCTTGCGTGCGTGCGGGTGACGTTGCGAGTGCACGTGGTGCGTGCGTTTTGTGCCCATAGGCCAAACAATGACGTGCGCAGCTAGGAGGCATGGCCATGACATCACAAGGGTAGGCCTCACTGTGATTGGCTCACTGTTTCACGTGGCATGGCAGCTGCTCGAAAATCCAAATTTTTTTGTATTTCCACCAAGTTGCCACGCCAACGCTGTCTACCGTGCGCGCGTCGGGAGTGGATACACTGTCATAGGAAGACAGGTATTTTTCATCGCTGTGCGCGTATATGCGCTTAGCATAATACAAGCCTAACAGTGCAGTCTTTATAAACCACATATAGAAACTGCAATAAAGTAAAATCATTCACTTAAGGAGAACCTTCTCATTTTTAACAATCATTTTTAAATGTTAAATATGTTTGATGCATTGGCAAACGTATGTCCAAAGGCTATTACAAAAGCATAATCATGAACATTGAAATACATACCGTACCTGCTCCTTTTCTTAGCAGGCATGTTTAACCATTAGGCAAACTAGACGGATGCCGAGGGCAGAAAAATGTGGCTGTAGCCACTTAGTTTGCCTAATCCAGTTTCCTAACCAGATGGGAGATTTCCTCAAGCAGGGAGAGAGCAGGGCTGTTGGTAGGGGGCTGGGCAGTTTCCACCATCCGGATTTAGCAGAAAAGTACATTTTTTCAATACCAAACATACGCTAGGCTGTCTGCATAAAAAGTAGGAACTTATATAGAAGGCAACAGCAATTTTGAAAAGCATTTTACAGATAAAAACATGACATTGGTTAAACTGTTTACCACTAGACATGTCATAGGAAATCCTCCATCCCTCCTCTATTTTATTGACAACAGATTTAATTAACCTCTGAATATATTGTATATGTAACGGGTATTTCCCCCCCCCCCCCCCAATCGCAGATATAGTGTGGGGTGCAAGGGAACATACAAGGTTACCATAGGTGTGGTGCATTACCTGTCGGCTCGCAGGAGGGCTGAGCTTCCGCCACGGGGAACCTGGGGCAATTATACTAGGGGTACTCACTTACAACGATGCAGCGCCTCCACCTGCGATGGCTCCCACCAGAGGGGGAGTGGTTCCTCGCAGGACAATCAATAATACCATACACAGCATATATATATTAACTGGTGACTTTACTAACAGACAAGACAACATAGAATAACAGGTGTCCCTCTCACGAGGAGACACTAACTGCGACGTCTCGCAGGACGCTAACACTTTACGCGTCATGGCGGACGCCAACACCTTATGCGTCACGGCGGACGCCAACACCTTATGCGTCACGGCGGACGCCAACACCTTATGCGTCCTTCCCACGGAATGATCCCACCCCGTGTCCAGTAATCCCACTGTCTCACACTACCAAATCATATACATGTACGTGTGTGACTGCGCAGTCACTATGTCTGATGATAGGCCTTGTTGGTGCACTTTATAACGGTACCTGCCCCGGGCTCCAGCCACGGGTGCTGCTATACCACTGGGATTGGATCCACCGAGATATCCTCCTACGCGTGGGGTGAATTTCGGCGTGGATAATATCACCGCAGCGCCGCACCGTCTATACCTTGGCGAGGATCTGTCTGCTGCCAGCAGGCCGCAGTCCCGGCTTGCTTGGCCTCCTTGAAGATAGTCCAGCTCTCTTAAAGGCCAGGGCTTAAGCCCAAGCCTCGTGGTGGGAAGCACAGCGTCCGCTGGATCCCTAACTAGCGAATAGCTAATGGGGCAGGTTCCCTAACCTAGGGCCTGTCCCTACAACACTCAACTAGGGTGACTCAGGGCTATCTGGGGCCTAGGGGAATTGCTGGCCTAGTGCAGAGAGTCACTGACTCCTGCACCCTACATCCATCCCCTAGCTGCTCCGGTCACCAACTCCTGTCTGCAAAAACCCCTCGAAATGTATCTATATGGTCGCAAGCAGAGAGCTCCTGCAGCCCTATTGGCTCCCTGGCGTCATGGGGCCGCTCCAGAGGCTCATGGGACTTGAAGTCCCATTACAGAGCCCTCCTCTCATTGGTGGCATCTCACGCGCTTATCCTGCGCATGCGCAACCTTCCCCGTCTTCTCCCCACGCCGAAATGTCCTCTGCGCATGCGTGCGCAATCGCCTATGGCGGCGCCCTGCACCGGGACCCGACAGGCCCCTAGCAATGCGTCCGACCACGTCCTTGCCAACCGGCCCCTTCAAGGAGTCGCGCTATCCGCGCATACGCCCCCGCATCTCCCCACAAGCGGCTACTACCTCCCTACTGCCTCGGTGAGTGTCGCGAGGGGGGGGGGGGCCCATCACCACAGCGGGGGACCTGGTTACATATACATGACAGAACTCATTGTTTAATTAAGTATTAAAATGGTTTCAGCAGCCCGGGACTGGAAATAAATTCATTGCTTTTGTAGACAGCTGTACAGAGCTGTGTTGGTATGAAATTCGTATTTAACTGCTGCTCTGTGTCTGAAGCTATTAAGAAGCAGCATAGGCTCAGGTGATAAGAACGCAATAAATAAGAATAAATAATAAGAATGATTGTTTTCAGGCTAATACACAAGACACTTATGTACAGTATGCTGCAGCCTGTGATGATCATTACTACTTCCTAAATCATTGGTCAGAGTGCATTAAAAGATCATTGTATTGTGCTTTTATGCAGGAGGATGTCATCAAGGAGGTGGCCTCTTTGGATACCATATCATTTCTACTACAAGCATATGCCTTTTTTTCAGTTAGACCCTATAACAAAACAGTTAACTAGTTTGCTAGGGGTGGAGGGCCAGCCACACTTTAAACACACTACTGCATAATATATAGTCATGATTGCTTAGTGTAAGCATGGACACAGCTTTCATAACTGAAGACAAGAAGTGATTCAGTAGGTGGATGAGTTGGTAGCATCTCACTACAACAATGACATTTAAAAGAATCTGAAAAAAGAATGGTAGTGTCTTGCCGTTTTCATGGGGCAAACAGAACCAAAAGGTGAGGCCAACACCCAATGCAATTATACAGGAAGAAAAGTTCCGGTCCCCTTATGCAGTATTTCAAAGTAAGTCCATAACAATTTACTAACGAATCTTGTGTTTATTTTTGAACAATCCGAGAGTAAAGACAACGCCTCGGGTCCATCACTAGACCTTTCATCAGGTGAATACAGGCTCATACAAAAGTGGTATATATACCTAATACACTAATGGAGAGAAGCCACAGATGCAATCCAAAGAACAGAAAAACACCCACAGTGATGCACGTAAATAACGTTAAGCACGCAACTACATCATCAGACCCTGGGAAGTATCTTAAGAACCGCAAACAAACAAACATGGCCATTTTAAAAGATTTTTTTCCAAAGAAGTATTCTTGAAAAAAAATTGCAATAAAAATAACACAATTTCACCAAAGACTCTCACACTACTACCTTAAAAACATGAATACATACTGTATAATCAGTAATCTCTTATAAGTGGTGAGAAAAAGTTTGTGAACCCCTTAGGATTTTCATATATTTAACATATTTCAAACCTAAAATGTTATTACATCTTAATCCAAGTCCTAATAATAGACAAAGATAACCCGATCAAAAAACTGACACAAAAACATGATACTTTCTCAACATTTATTTATCCACAAATGATTCAACATTCAATATCTATGTGAGAAAAAGTATGTGAACATTTAGATGCAATAAAGGCAAGTCATGCAGGTCCTGAGGCACCAAAGCAGCCCCAAACCATTACACCCCACTAACACACTTGAAGATTGGGATGAGGTTGTTCTGTTCGAACGCAGTGTTTGGTTTTCGCCAAACAAGGTTTCTCATTGAAGCCAAAAAATTCTATCGTTAACTCATCTGTCCAGAGAACATTGTTCCAGTCTTGTGGATCATTTCTGTGCTCTTTGGTGAACTTGGTAGGCACATAAAAACAACAAAAAAGGTAGCGCTAACCAAAAGGATATGACGTGATGTATAATACCCTATATAAAAATAGTCAATCACACATAGGGGGCTGCCTAGGATACAAAAAACTGACCCCCTGGTCAGAGCTAGAGCATGGAAAAAGGATTGTATCTGGAGGCGCCTAGAATAACAATTGCTACTGTATTTGTATTTGAAACAATTGTTATTCTAGGCGCCTCCAGATACAATCCTTTTTCCGAACTTGGTAGGCAGCAACGTTCTTTTTAGAGAGTAGTGGTTTCCTCCTGGCTATCCTTCCATGAACACCATTCTTGTTCAGTCATTTTCTATGTATGATGTATGTATGTATATCTTTATTTATATGGCGCCATAAATGTACATAGCGCTTCACAGCAGTAATACACGTGACAATCATATAAATAACAAATATTACAAATAACACATAATGGGAAGAAGTGCTTCAGACATAAAAGTAACACTTAGGGAAAGGAGTCCCTGCCCTGAAGAGCTCACAATCTAATTGATAAGTAGGAAGAATATACAGAGACAGTAGGAAGGTGTTCTGGTAAGTGCATCTGCAAGGGGTCAAGGCCAATGTATGAGGTGTAAAGTATAAGCCACAGAGCTACTCATATGCTTCGATAAGGAGGTGTGTTTTAAGATGGGTTTTTGAGGTGGATAGAGAGGGTGCCAGTCGGATATTGAGGGGAAGGGCATTCCAGAAGTGTGGGGCAGTAAGTGAGAAAGGTTTAGGGTGGGAGAGGGCTTTAAACAGAAAAGGGGTAGAGAAAACATCCTTGAGCAGAACGCCAGAGTCAGGATGGTGTATAGCGAGAAATTAGGGCTGAAATGTAAGGAAAGGCAGAAGAGTGTAAAGCTTTAAACATGGGAAGGGAATTGAGTGTGTGATCCAGGATTTGATAGGAAGCCAGGAGAGGGATTATCAGGCGTTGAAACAGATTTAGGAAAGAGTAGCATGATTCTGGCAGCAGCATTAAGGATAGATTGTAGGGGAGACAGGTGAGAAGCAGGAAGGCCGGACAGCAGGAGGTTACAGAAGTCGAGATGGGAGAGAATGAGGGCCTGGGTCAGAGTTTTAGCAGTGGAGCAACAGAGGAAAGGGTGAATCTTTGTAATATTGTGGACGAAACAATAACAGGTTTTAGCTACCTTTTGAAAGTGAGTGGAGAATGTGAGAGAGGAGTCGAGTGTGACCCCTGGGCAGCGTGTGTATAATAGTGCTTCCAACAGTAATGTGGAAGGAGGTAGTAGGGTCAGGTTTGGGAGGAAATATGTGGAGCTCTGTTTTTGCCATGTTAAGTTTAAGTCGGCAGAGGGCAATCCAGGATGATATAACAGAGAGCCATTCAGAAACTTTGGTCTGTACAGCAGGTGTCAGGTCAGGGGTTGAAAAGTTAATTTGTGCATCATCAGCATAGAGGTGATATTTGAACCTAAGGCTAAGGCCCCGCTCCCTCAGTCAGCGCGCCCGCACTGCAGACAGGCGGGGCGCTGACAGACACAGACCGCGATATGCGGTCTGTAGGGAGCGGGAGGGGGGGAGTGGCTTGAGCGGAGGGACCCGCTACTCCCCCCCCTCTCCCTCCACGGGCTCGGGCTGCAGGAGGGAGCTGCTGCTGGAAGGTAAGTAAAAGCAACCACACACACACACACACACACCATCCCCTACCTTGCTTCCTGACAGCTCCCGCTCCCACCGCTGATTGGCTCATCAGCGCAACACGTGACGCGTCGCCGCTCGGGATCACAATTTTCTTGCATCCCCTGGCGGCTGACGCGTCACAGCGCGTAGTGAGCCAGCAGCGAGGGGGGACTGGGACCGGCTCGGGAGGATTCCCCTGCTGGTGGGGAACGCTCACGCGGCCGCCTGCGCCGCCGGGCGCAGCGGGTCCCAGCCCTAAGAGATGTGATTAGGTCACCTAGAGAGAGTGTGTGAAGAGAAAAGAGAAGAGGTCCCAGAACACAGCCCTGGGTACGCCCACAGAGAGATTGATAGAGGAGGAGGTGTTAGCGAAAGAGACACTGAAAGTACGATTGGAGAGGTAAGAGGAGATCCAGGATAGAGCTTTGCTACGCATACCAAGAGTATGGAGAATGTGAAGAAGAAGAGGGTGGTCCACAGTATCAAATACTGCAGAAAGGTCGAGTAATATGAGCAGAGTGTATTGACCTTTGTCTTTGTCAGCATGTTGGTCATTCTTTATTTTAGTGAGGGCTGTTTCAGTGGAGTGAGCATTGCGGAAGCCAGATTGTAGAGGGTCTAGGAGAGAATAGGAGGTGAGAAAACTGAGCAAGCGAGAGAATTCCAGATGTACAAGGAGTTTAGAAGCAAAAGGCAGGAGGGAGACAGGACGATAGTTAGAAAGACAGGTAGGGTCAAGCTTGCTCTTTTTGCGTAATGGTATAACTATTGCATGTTTGAAGGAGGAGAGGGAGGAGTTAAAAAGTGTGAGCGTAGGGATTATAGTAGAAGCAAGAGGTTTTAGGAGATGGAAGGGAATGAGGTCAAGAGGGCAAGTGGTAGAGGGAGGAGAGAAAATCAACAGTGACACATCCTCCTCTGTGACACCAGAAAAAGAGTCAAGGAAGGCAGGAGAGATAGCAAGAAGTGTAGGATGGGAGGAGGATACAAAAGGTGGATGTCCTCACGTATGGATTCCACCTTTTTCTTGAAATAGTCAGCAAAGTCCTGAGGTGAGATGGAGCAAGAAAAACAGGCAGCAGAGGGTGGTCTGAGTAGGGAGTCAAAGACAGAGACGAGTTGGTGTGAGTTAGACTTGTGCATGTTGATTAGTAAAGAAAAGTAGGTTTGTTTAGCCTGGGAGGGGGCAGAGTTGAAACAGGATAGCATAAATTTGTAGTGAAGGAAGTCTGCGAGAGATTTCCTCCAGAGGCATTCAGAGGAACAAGTGCAGGAACACAGCATGCGCATGTGGAAATTTAGCCAGGGTCTGGGGTTAGAAGGATGAGAACGGCAGAGAGAAAGCGGGGCATGTAGATCACTAGAGGAGTATAGGGCAGAGTTGTAGCCCCTGACCAGGGTTTCAGAGTCTGGAGCAGAGCTGAGAGAAGAGGGAGTAGCATAAAGTGAAATCAAAAGCTGGTAGGTTAATAGAGTGCAAGTCTCTGCAGAAGCGAGAGGTAGATGGAGGTGGAGATGGGGAGAAGTGAAAGAGAGAAAATGAGATAAGATGATGGTCAGAGAGAGGAAGTGAGGAAATTAAGAAATCAGAGAGAGAAAAGTTTTTACTGAAAACCAGGTCTAGGTATTGTCCATCCTTGTGGGTGCTGGCTGCAGTCCACTGTTGAAGACTAAAAGAAGAGGTTAGAGAGAGAAAACGGGAGGGCCCAAGGGAGAGAGGGGTCATCAATATGACCGTTGAAGTCTCCAAGGAGAGGAACAGGGGAGTCAGAAGAGAGAAAGAAAGGGAGCCAGGATTCAAAGTGAGAGGGAAAGACAGAAGGGAGATGAGTAGCGAGGTAGGTGGGCGATAGATGACCGCCATGTGGACAGGGAGAAGAGAGAAAATCTGGGCAGTGTGAGCCTCAAAGTAGGGAAAAGAAAGAGATTGTGCCCTTGTGGCAAGGCCTATATTGGCGAAACCATCTGTCAAGTTAAAATTTGTATTGTAGAACACAAACAAACAAAAAATTAGGGAATCATTGTCTAAGGTTGATAAAACATTCATGGAGTATACTGTAGCTAGACACTTTAGGGATGCCAGACATAATGGGGTTCATGCAGTAAGCGGCAAAAAGGCACTTATCGACACTTTTCCGCCAAAAAAGCCTATACGTATTCAGTAACGGGCGAGAAAGTGGCGAGATTCAAAAAAACCGCCAGTTTTGCTGGCGGTTTTTTTTTTCTCGCCGGTGGCGGGGCGAGAAGGCACTTTCCGCCAAAAAATCCAACTTTTTCAGAGGCTTGGGGGAGAAAGGATGTGACGTCATTGAAAGCCTCTGTCACATGGTACTTGAACCAATCAGAGTAGGGATAGACTTCCCACGCTCTGATTGGCTGCCGTACCATGTGAGTCCGGCCATGTGTCTTTTCATGACGTCATCTTAAAGGCAATTGCAGCAAAGCCATTCTGATTGGCTGTGCTGTCATTGCCTTTAAGTGACGTCATCATTTTTTTTTACATCGGCCAAAACACATGGTTTTCACGGCCCAATCAGGGCCATGGGAACCATATGACGAAATTGTGACGTCATAGGCCTTTAAAAGCCTATGTCGTCTCATTTTGAAGCCAGACGCCGAGGAGGAAGGACCTCCTCTGAAGAAAGAAGACCAGGGCGTGGCACCGGACGGCAAGAAGACCCCGGAAGAAGGTAGAAGAATACAGATGAAGATGGATTACAACTAGAAGACCCCTGGATTGTCGTGTTTTATTATTTTAATGTTTATTATTTTATGGTTTTTTATTTTATGGGTTGCTGTTCGTGGATTGGTTCGTGAGTAAGCTGATCAACGGGAGTCGGTGGGGGCAAGTAATGGTAAGTTAAATAAAGAAATGTATTTAATGTTAATGTGTTTTTTGTGTTGTTAAAGCTTGATTTTCTGTATTGTAAATGATTGTGGCTATGCTGCTATGCATAGATGTGTGTTAAATGTATTTTATTATTAGAGAGATGTAAGTTTTGGGCTTTATGCTGTACTGTAGGTTATGGAGAGGCTTGCTATAGTATATTGTAATTGTTGGTGTCCTTTTTTGTATGTTTTGAACTTGTTCTCTGTTACGATAGCTATAGTTAATTGTGTAATTGGTATGGATGGTATTTTAATTGTTTAGGGATGTAATTCATGTCTGTTAATTCATTGATGGTGACTTTATTTGCTGACATAATATACTTCTTGTGATGTCAGGCTATTTGAGTTGGATTACTGTATTTTTAACATTGGTTTGCAGCGTGTACATGTAGTTTACATGTTATGCTACATGTATACACTGTAAAAGCAATGTTTTAAGTGGTATTTGAGGCTTCAGATTGAATGATTACTTGAGATTTGTGTAGGAAATTGGTTTTTAATTCATTGGGGATGTTATGCATAAGTGGTGTTGCCATTGCAGGATGGCTTCACCCCTTAATTACCTTTGAGGTTAGTACCCGAAAAGGTGATTAAGGGGTTCCTTGGTATGTTAATGTAATTGAGATGTATTGGCTATTTATTATTTTGGCAACGGACCCCAAGGATGATGCTGGCGACGGAGCCTTCATATTGATGAGGTTAGTAGAATTTTCTTTACTTTATTACGGTATTTAATGTGTTTAATAATGGCCAAATAATGTATTATCCCTATGTGGATAATAGTTATTTGGCACATTATTGTACTGTATGTGCTGGGGGAGGGGGTATTGGCCCCAAGGGTATTTGGTAGGACTCCCCTGTGGGTAGTGGGTGAGGGTGGTTAGGCCTCAGGGTTGGGGGGGTTAGTGGGGGAGGGTATGTGGGTGATGGTGGGTTAACCCCTTAATGACTGTAGCGGTTAATAACCGCTATGGTGATTAAGGGGTTAGGGGACATTAGATTGGATGTTTTAATTCTTGTGTCTGTTTTGCAGAAGCGGATGGGGCATGGGAAGGATGAAGATGAGGATGGCCTTCATCATGGCAGCCGCACATGGGTGAGTGCTATATGTATTTAATGTCTTTATTGTTGACTATGTATTTTAAATGGACAACTGCACTATTATCCATTTGTGGATAATAGTAATGTTGCCCATTACTGTATTGTATGTTGTGTATTGCTGCTATGTTTATTGCGGGACATTTGTCCCCAATAAACATGCTATTATGCGTTAACCCCTTCATTACCTTAGCGGCTATCCGCTATGGTAATGAAGCAGCATTAATGTATTTTAATAATATTGTGCGGGAGCACGGGGCGCCCTGAGTTGAACCGCATTGATTTGTGGCACAGAGACCCCCTGCTTCCCGAGTTACAGGCCCCGGTTTGGGGCATCGGTTACAGTGTCGCCGCCATATTTATAGCGGCACGTCGCGAATGGGACGCTATAAAGATGGCGGCGACACTGCCACCCGATGACACATTCCGGGGCCTGTAACTCAGGAAGCAGGGGGTCCATGGTCCACAAAGTGATGCGGTTCAGCTCGGGGGACCCCCTGCTCACTGTACAGTATTATTAAATAAATATTCATGCTGCTTCGCTACCGTAGCAGATACCCTGTAAGGTAAGGAACGAGTCTTTATTGATATGTGTGTTTTACTCATAGTGTAGATGTGCAGAGGGTCTCCGGAGCAGAAACGTTTTTGTTTTAGGTCCGGGGACCCCCTGCTCCCCGAGATACAGGCCCCTTTAGGGGGTGCCGGTATCCCTCTGCTTTGTTTACATGCCGTGGTCACGTGATCGGGACCTTTAAATGCAGAGGGATACCGGCACCTCATAAAGGGGGCTGTATCTCGGGGAGCAGGGGGTCCCCCGACCTGAAACCAATGCGGTTCAGCTCCGGAGACCCCCTGCACATGTACACTATGAATAAAAGTTATTTTAAAAATAATTTTTATTGTGCTGATGTTTGCGCCGAGAGAGCAATGGATCTCTCTCTGCTGCAAACACAACTCGCCAGGGGACAGCTTCTCGGCAGTTTCTCGCCAGGCAGCCGTCCCGCCACCGGTTACACGCCATTTCATCAAATGGTGGTGGCGCATTCATTCGCCAGGGATTCGCCCCTTACAGCATACAGACAGTTTAACTCGCCAAAAACATGGCGAATTCCTAAAATGGCGAATGCATTTTTTCGCTGCTTACTGCATGATACCCAATGTCTCACAATTGAGATACCAAATTATAGATGCTGATGCTCCACTCAAGATAAGAGGAGATAGAGAATCAGTCCTTTTACAGAAAGAAAGTAGCTGGATTTTTATATTAGACTATTCAACCTAGAGGAATGAATGAGTCATTGAATCTTATGCGCTTTCTATAAAGATAACTCATACTGTATATAAAAAATTACTGATGGCTTATATGTTTTCATGCTTTTTGGGTACTAGTGTGACAGTTTTTGGTGAAATTGTGTCATCTTTATTGCAAAATGTTTTTTTCAAGAATACTGTTTTGTAAAAAAAAATCTTTTGCATGCTTTGCTATCGTTTGGGATGAGTTATTGTGGTTTCCCCTTCAATATGATAGTATAGGATCTTTTTCCTCTTTGTATTGCATTTGTATAAAATTGTTGTGATGTTGATGTCTCTAGTGATATGTTTATATACGTATACACTTGGTTACAGATTGTGTTTTATAATGTATTTGCACTTTTATTGTGGGTCCCCGGGTGGTCTTTAAGTTACATTAATTGATCAACTGTAAATGCTTTAAACTACAATACAGCACATTTTTAAATTCAAATCTTTTGTTGTCTGTGATTTTTCGAGTGCTGGGACCCCACACATTTCTACTGTCTAATTATAATGATTCAGCACAATGATCCAGCTAAGGCTAAGGCCCCGCTCCCTCCGTCAGCGCTCCCGCACTGCAGACAGGCGGGGCGCTGATATACACAGACCGCGATATGCGGTCTGTAGGGAGCGGGAGCCGGAGCGGGAGGTGGGCGAGAGTGGGAGGGAGTGGGAGGCTTGAGCGGGAGGGGGGCGTGGTTTAAGCGGAGGTACCCGCTACTCTCCCCCCCCCTCCCTCCCTCCACGGGCTCGGGCTGGAGCTGCTGATGGAAGTAATCACAAGCAACACACACACTCATACACACACGCAGGCACTCTCTCACTCACACACACACACACACATACACGCAGGCAGGCACTCATACACATACACACACACACACACACACACACACAGACAGAGGCAGGCACTCCACACTCCTCCCCGCTCCCCGAAGCCTCTCCTCCTCCCGAAGCCTCCCCTCCTCATTGGCTCACAGCCACACCACGTGATGCGTCGAAGCTAGGGATTACAATTCTCTTGTATCCCCTAGCGGCTGACGCGTCACAGCGTTTAGTGAGCTGTGCAGCCAGGGGGGACCGGGACCGGCTCGGGAGGATTCCCCTGCTGGTGGGTAAAGCCCGTGCAGCCGCCCGCACCGCCGGGCGCAGCGGGTCCCAGCCCTAAGGTAACAGAGTTTGCATTGAGTAAATAAATGTCCAGCACAGCAATACCAAACACTGATAGTACTGAAAATCACCAGTGTGAAGAAAATCCAGAATTGGTAATAAGCCTTCCTCCAAATGATCTTCTGAAGCAGATGCTTTTTTTAGTTGAATTGTGTTAATTTCAACCCTGGGGACCCCATGATTCCAGAGATTCTTACCTCCGTAGCAGTGCCTGTATCTCTTTTCAGTTTAAAGGTCCTGGGCACACGGGCCAATAGGAAGCCACACCGGATAACGTCACACCTTCTTATTGGCCCGCGTGACACGGAACATTTAAATTCCGCCTTTATGTTAGGCACACAGTTTCTCTGGCTGCAGAGATACCCGCACCACAACGGGGGTAACTATCTCTAGAATCATGGGGTACCCGGAGCTGAAATGAACACAGTTCAGCTCCGGAGATCCCTGCTTCAATCTTGTAATTAGGAAATTAATTAAAGTGAAACCTGAATTGCTGCTTCAACAAAGTGGCGGGAATCTTTTGCCCATGGTGAGCATTCTATTAGCTACAGATAATATTATACTAAAACATACAAAAATATATTTTGATGCATAACTAGCAAATCCTTTCCCTGAATATTTTTGGAAAACTGCCATATGAAGTCTGCAGGTGTCAAGCCTATTACTGTGTGACAAAGACATTTTGGAATTTCCAAACAGGGCTGTTACAATTGTATAAATATTATTCCAATCATCACCCAACCGCCCACAGAGATCTCTAAAAACAGCCATCCTGTGAAATAAACCGCATGCAAAATAATAAGAAAAATGCAAAGGTTTTTGGGGTAAGGACATACACAAACATCCTGCTGAATAATATGGAAGTCAAAGCAGTACAATCTTATGGAAATACCCAGCATTAATATCATCTGACAAAAAAGTACAGTAGCATGAAAGCAGAAGATCAGACAAGGGTATAACTATTGTTCCACACCATTTCCATAGGGAAGTAAACAACTCTTCCTCAGGTAGCCCGCAAAGGTCTAAATTCACTGAATGGTGCTAGGCTTTAGCATGCCTTAAAGCAGGAGTTCCCAACTCCAGTCCTCAAGCCCCCCCCCCCCAACAGGTCATGTTTTCAGGATATCCGTTTCAGCACCTGACCTGTTGGAGGGGCTTGAGGACTGGAGTTGAGCACTCCTGCCTTAAAGGAGAAATCCTCCCTACGTAAGGTGACCATATTTGTCCCAGGAAAACCCGAGACAAATGTCGCGCATGCGCAGTTGCATGTGCCGACTGTGCATGCGAGAATGGCAAGAGACGACTGCACATGTGCAAATGGCGAGCGCCAGTTGCGCATGCGCAATGAGCACTTGCCGAACGCTCATGCACGATTTGAGCTTACCGTTCGCACATGCGTGGCCAATGCAGATAAAAACCGTGACGGTGGCCAGAAAAGTTGGGACCCGGGACAAACAGCTAAAAAACGGGACTGTCCTTGCTAAACCCTATCCCTGAGTAATTAAATGTATTTACAGGATTGGAACCAGGGGTCCTCCAGAGCTGAACCGCACAATTTTTAGCTCTGTGGACCTCATGGTTCCATTGGTAGTTATTGGTGAGGTTACCGGTATTACTTTGTGGTTTTTAAAGCGGATTTAAACGGACATTCAATAGGAAGTCACAACCGAAGATGTTGCAGCTTCCCATTGGGTTGAGATTTTCTTTCCACTGAGAGAAATTTAAACCCGGTATCTTCACTGGTATTTCAGGAACCGGCAGGCCCCTGGAGGTGAAGATAGTAGTATTTGTCTCAGAGGGATACACGGTTCCCACTCTGTAACAAAAAGAGGGGGGAAAACATATATTTTTTATATAAAATATCAGTTGTCAAGTTGACATTGCCCATTAATTAATATTCAGATTAAGCAACAAGAAGTCATAATGCAGGAAGCATAAAAGCCAACAAAAAAGTTGAAGTTATATGTACAACAATCTGAAATACCTCCTAATATTAATGCAATCAATATTTAGAAATAAAAAATGTATTCATTTTTTAAATAATAGTAAAGTGCACTACTGTACATCCATTGGTTCAAATTAGTCACTACAATATAACTGCCCATACTGGTGGTCCTCGCTATCCGTTGTTTGTTTTTAGATGAAAGTATTATGTGGCGCATCATAATGTATTCTGCGGAACACATATGACGTTGGAACAGATTATCTGACGCTTGCAGTCTATGAGGATCTATCAACATGGCCGCCAAGGCAGGACGTCTGCCTCTACCAACATGGCTACCAAGGAAGGAAGTCAGCCTCTTCCTGAGCTTATTGCTTCCACCTGACTTGTCCCTTTTATAAGACCCCCAATCCCCTCTCCTCCTTACCTGTGCAAGGTTCAGCTTGCCTAGTCTCCTGCTGGAAGCCTTGATCCTGCCTGCCTTGATCCTTGCCTGTTGCCGGACTTCCTCGCCTTGACCATTCTGCCTCTCTCCAGCCCTAACCCCGGAACAGTGACCATGACCATCCTGCTTTCTTCTGCCCTGAACTCAGAACCTCTTATACTGCTTCAGGAGTCAGATCCCAGGTACGGGTTGGTCTCTACTCTCCACCGCTGCCTAGCGAATCTGTTTCCTGGACAGTACATAGCAATGTACATGACTGTAACACGGCTGCCCTTTTACATCGGATTTGCATTTGACATTTTCACTCCCCGGCAGTAGTTTGCAGAACGGGTTCCGTTGGATAACCGTGGACCACCTGTAATCAGTGATTTCTATTTTGTTAAATCTCAAGGTCATTGCAACATTCTAATTCTTGGCCTGTCATCTTCTTTGGATAATGTCGATTATTCTGATCTCCATTATATTCTTTCATTTCTCGGCATCCATGACAAATCTTTCCTTGCTGCTCTAGTTGCTTTCCTCAACTGAGGATTTGTTTTTTTGTAGTACAACAGTACTACATTCTGGGACCTTTGCCATCCAAATGCAGTTCTGCATTATTACAACTCAGCCTCGCTGTTACTCCTTCGCAATCAATAACACTACTATGTCTTCTTTCTATAACATTCATACTCTTGCTAAGCTTTTCCTTTTTTATTCTGTTATAACTTGCTGCCCACCCTCTATCTTCTGCTGTCATACTTGAAACATCTAACTTCTTTCTCTGTACAAACGCAATTAACAATTGCTCTAATTTAAATACAGGTAAAATGGAATGAAGATAGTGTGAAGTGGAGACCTTTTCATCACCAGAACAGGTTGATTTGTGGATTTCCTTACAAAGATCGTTCCACTAAATTCGGGGCAGATGGCAAAAACAATTCTAAAACAGTATCTTTATCTTATTACTGAATCTGTAATGTGTTGCATATATGGTGTGCGCTAAATATATAACACAATGCACTCAAAAAGTTAATATGTAAAAAGAATATAAATATACTAAATATAAAAAGGTTTCTATTTTTTTCCCCATATATCATATTTTTTTTTTTACACCAAATAAGGACTAAATCCTTTTTTACTCAGATAATTTCTAGGAAGTCATCTGGATCAACAATTCCGTTTCTTCAGCCAACATTTACTGCAAAGTTATCATATTTTCCAGGTGATTAAAAAAAACAGAGTGTATGACACTTTACCTGCGGCTCACAGGAGGCCTGAACCTCCGCTGCTGGGAGCCTGGGGTGTACCTGGATCGTCCGGTGACAGCGCCAACACCTGTGAGGGATCCTGACCGCGCCAGATAACCCCTTCACAGGACCCAAAGCAATGATTACGCACAGACGTATATAATAACAGGTAACTTAGATTACTATAACGCATATAACACCAGCTTCGCACGGCCTTAGCCCCACACTGTATCCCCCTTTTCAACCTCCTTGTCCACACCCTAGAAGGGTTTTCCCCAATATACTTAGGTGCCCTGGACACCTAGCCACCCTGGTGTCCACAGGAACCTACCCACTCCCAAAGTGTGAGAGTGTAGTGTTGGTGCACTTGATGACTTGTCTGATACCTGCCAGGTGCCCCAGCACCTGGTACCGCTGACTACAGAAAGGGCCCTTGGGTCCCACACTGTCGCCGTCAGCGAAGGCGTCCGCCTCTACGTGGGTGGTATCCAGCTGGAGGGTCCCACCATAAACAGAGTCTCTATCTGTGGGTTGGTCCGAGACCAGAAGCCGCTGATACTGCGTGGCGTCTTCTGGCTGTGTCCCTGACACTGCACTCAATACAGGGGCAATGTCCCAATCAAGAGGGGCTGTCCTTGTAGCATCCATAAACTAGTGGGAAAAGGGGCCTCTCAGGGGGTCTCTGGTCTAGTGCTAGGGCCTACTGACACCTTGCACATACACCCTCACCTCTCTGTGTCCCAGCTCCGACTGGCGTGGCCTATAGCGTACCAAATGTATCAACTCTGAGAGCAGGGGAATCCAGCCGCGCGATTGGCTGCGCTGTCCCCATGTGATCGGCAGCCCCTGAGGCTTCTGGGGGCTGTAATCCCTTGTGGAGCCCTGTGCCTAACATGGCCACCACTGTACTCCTCACTGCACATGCGCAAAGCCGCCGTACCTCCCACCCCATCTGCGTATGCGCAAACTCACACTGTGCGGCCAATTCCAATATGGTGCCGCCCTGCAAAGGGAGCCGCCGCGGACTTCCGGCGACCCGCTCGCCAGCCTGACTGCTCCTCGCTACCTAGCCCTCCACGCACTCTCCCCAGCCTCCGCTGCCAGTTGCAGCCGCAGCGAAACGTAAAGAAGGGACAGAGGGGGACCCAGGGGGGACTTGGCCACACAAAAAACAGAAGGCAGCTGAGACCGAAAAGCGTTGGAGGGAAATGTTGTGAAAGGATAAAAGAAACCTTATAGCAAGAATTTTTTAAGTGCCTGCTGCCTTTTGATTTTTGATTAAAGTTGGAAGATCACAGCTAAAATCTCTTCGGGACTTACACTCTGTACAATTTGATAAGATTACAATGTGTTATAATGTACTGCATGTAGGTCAGACACTTTCATTGTATACCGCCAGCGAAATTGCAGTGTACCATATAATTGATCAATTTAAACTTTGCAATGCTGGAGCGGCCAACAATACATTGCAGGCCCCTACTGGACTGAAATAATTGCTCAGCATTGATCTTTTTCATTTTTAAAGGGCAGGCACTAAGGTATATAGGGTTGCCAGTTGGCTTGCCCAAAAATAATGGACAAAATGGTGAAAGGTGCGACGCGCGCAAGAATCGTTGGTGAGGAAGAATGTTATTTATAAATGACTTGACTGTTATGTCATTTTTTCTAAAATTCAGTCCTAGTATTAACCAATTTGCACAACTTTATATTCTGTTCGTAAAAAATCTGGGGAGGGGTCTTGGGAGGGAGTGCCCTTCCGAGGATATTTTTAGGAAATAGAATATGAAATACAGTAGTACAAATTGATGCAAATTGGTGCATGCTTGGAGTGAAATTTAGAACAAATGGCGTAATGGTCAGATACTTTATAAATAACTAACCTGCAGTCATACAGGTCCATGGCGAGCAATACTGCACCACTCCTCATCCTCTCTCTCTCCTTATCCACTCACCCTCCCATTCCCCTTGTCCTCTCACTCCCGTCCCTTCATCCTCTCTCATTCCCCTTCCCTTCATCCTCTCTCACCCCCCTTCCCTTCACCCTCTCCCCCCCCCCTTCCTCCTCTCTCCCTCCCCCTCCCTTCATCCTCTCTTCTCCCCCCTCCCTTCATCCTCTCTCATTCCCCCTCCCTTCATCCTCTCTCATTCCCCTTCCTTCATCCTCTCTAAACCCTTCCTTCATCCTCTCTCATCCCTTCCCTTCATCCTCTCTCATCCCTTCCCTTCATCCTCTCTCATTCCCCTTCCCTTCATCCTCTCTCATTCCCCTTCCCTTTATTCTATCTCACCCCCTTCCCTTCATCCTCTCTCACCTCCCTCCCTTCATCCTCTCTCATTCCTCTTCCCTTCATCCTCTCTCATTCCCCTTCCCTTCATCCTCTCTCATCCCCCCTCCCTTCATCCTCTCTCATCCCGCTCTCCTTTCATCCTCTCTCATCCCCCCTCCCTTCATCCTCTCTCATCCCCCCTCCCTTCATCCTCTCTCATCCCCCCCTCCTTTCATCCTCTCTCATCCCCCCTCCCTTCATCCTCTCTCATCCCCCCTCCCTTCATCCTCTCTCATCCCGCTCTCCTTTCATCCTCTCTCATCCCCCCTCCCTTCATCCTCTCTGCTATCCCGCCCCTTCCCTTCATCCTCCTCTCACCCCCCATCTCCTTCACCCCCCAGCCAGCACCTCCCCCTGCAACCTTCAATCAATCTCATCTTCATCCCTTCATCCTCGCGCTGTCATTATGCGACTCCACAGAGTCGCACCTAGAGGAATACTACAGACACTTACAGAAACAGTAGAAATAACAAATTACACAACACGCCTCACGTATAACAAAACAGGAAGCAACTACCATCAGGACTATCACTGAAAAAGATGACTACCAGACGTCACAACCTCTCTTCTGGGCTATGCACTGCTGTTCGGGTCCTTCCACTCTTTGGGCTCCCACCCTCCAGGCTCCTGCCACCGTCCTCCTGACTTGGCTGTCATTACACAGCAGCACTAAAAGGATGGAGGAAACTGTCCCAGCCCCCCTAGCAGCAGCGCCCTCTGCTCTATCCCTACTCAGGAGAAATACAGCGATTGTTACTAAAGTCCCGGAGAGACATGTAAATGTGTCCGGTATTATCTCTCTAATTTTTTTCGAGACAGAGTAATCAAATACCGGGCTGTCCTGTTTCGTAATCCCTGGACAACCTGCAACCCTAATGTAAGCCATTTGGAATGTTGTTCCAAGTTCAGTATGAAAACTTCCCCCCACCTCGACAAATTTTAGAGCCCGGTAGAAATGAAAATTTGTATTTCCTCTACGCACCATGAAAAGATTAAACGTGGGAATTTGGCCCAAAGAGATTACATGCCAGCTGCAATCAACAAGCTAACATGCAGACAACAGTGAGGGCAGCACTCATCAATGCTTATAATATTACTCTTTAAGGTCTTTCCGCCTATTTTCTGAAAGTCACAACTGGCACAATCAGCACAACATCCAATAATCGTTTGCAAGCATCTATTAGAGATTTACAGATTTAAACAACAACACACAAATGGTTATATATCACATCATCACTCTTACTACAAAATCTTAGCAGCCACAGTTTTCCATCGCGGGTCCAGATAATTCTGCAGAATATAGCTATTGCTAATAGTTTGTGGCATGGTGGGGAGGGAGGGGGGTGGTTGAGTTGCATACAAAATGTTTTATGGTGAAAGGGGTTTCCAATTAAAAGGCATATACACCCAAAGAGATGCTATGGATTGTAAACAATATTTTAATTATTAATGGGGAAATCCCTCTTTCCATCACTCCCATGATAAGTGCGTCTGCATGGGGCCAAGCTTTATGTATCATGTGTATAGTATTAGCCACGGAGTTAATTCATATGCTTTGTTGTAATGCAGGTGTGTCTTAAGGTGGGTCTTAAAGGTGGATAGAGAGGTGGGCTATCCGGGTATTAAGGGGAAGGGCATTCCGAGGTGCGGGCAGTCATGTGAGAAAAGTTAAGGCAGGAGAGGTGCTTGGATACAAAGGGGTTTAGAGAGAAGACATCCTTGAGTGGTATAGCGACGAGTCAGAGCAGGATGGTACGTAGCGCAGTTTATGATTTGGCACATACATATCTAGGGCTTGTGGAAGCTACTTCTTCGTTGAATGATTTTACATTCACACGGCATTTGTACAGATAGGCATATAGAGTAAATCCTGTCATTAGTTAATATCTGTAGTAGTGATGCATTAGAGCAGGGTTGCGGCAAACTTTTCCTCCGTGCCACCCTGCTCGGCGCCTCGCGCCACCCCCTACTCCCCCCTGCTCGTTCCTAGCGTCAAATGACCGCGACGGGTCATGTGACATCGCGTTGCCATGGTAACGTGACGTCACTTGACCCCGGATTACCATGACGAAGCGGAAGAACACCGCGAGATGCCTGAAAGGAAAGTAAGTGTGTTATCAGGCTCAAGCAGGCAGCTCAAGCGCTTCTGACAGCGTCTTCTTCCTATCCCCGGCATAAAGTAGGGGAGACGCGGGACCCTCTGATAACTGCCGATCCCATCCCCCGCCTCCTCAAAATCTAGGCGCACACCCCTAGGGGATCGCACAACACCCCATTTGCACAACGCCGCTGTCTATTAAGAACGGTTTTATTCAGCATGTGCTACTCATAAAACACTATCCCATCATAGTCTTAAAATAATGGCCCTATACGGCACATTCAGGTACAAGCGATGGGGGCTGTAAGGGGTCTTCTGATGTACAATGCTCAGTAATTGAATCTTGTGGTATTTTTTCTCATTAAAGAGGCAGTGCTGGAATCCTAAAATAAAGAAACGCAGGAACTGTCTTTTTCCCCACAACACCATCTTAAACACGGCAATTTAAAAAACAAAAAAACCTTTGTTTATATTTTCATATAGCAGTAAACAGAATATTTCAGGATCCCACATGCTCCTCACTGCTCACCAGCTCTCTCGCCTATGCTATGCTCCTTGCTCACTAGCTTCTTCTGCACATGCCCCTGCTCACGCAGTTTGCTGCTCTTGGCTCCCCGCCGACATGTGCTCCATTGTCCCTTGCATGCTCCCTACGTCTCCCCCCACATGCTCCCCCCTCCTCCGCAACTTTCTGCTCCGGCACAATTCTCTCACCACTCCTCCCTGCCAGCTTCTCCCCTGGATGCTCCCCCCTCCTCACCATCTCTCTCCCACATGCTCCTCTCCACCTCACTCACCAGCTTCTTCCCTCACACATGCTGCCTCCTCCATACACGTACTATGCACAAGAAAGTAAACCCAGTTAGTAGGGCACTCAAACACAATGAATTGATGATGATATTTAAAAAATCTTTTAATATTACATTTAAAATAGGTGGAGTGAAATAACGACGATCACGCGACTGTAACCCTAACAAAGCACTGAAGTAGATTCTAAGATATATATATATATATATATATATATAGATATTTAAATAAAAAAAACTGTAGGGTATCGTAAGCTTACAGGATCCTCCCCCAAACTATAATGAAAGCAATATTATTTCATTGTTTTGTGGGGCTGTTAGGGGGTATTAAATCGTCTCTCTGTTGCTGCACAGGGTGGGGCATATGAATAAACGGTAAAGTTAATCTGGACAGCCTTTAGTAAATCAAAGTCAGGTACTGGAGCAGATCGATGACTACACAGGGAAATGCCCTCACTCACAGAGTTAGCAGTAAGAGGTTAAGTACCCTATCATATTAGATAGTGTGTTAGAGAGGCAGTAGTGTAACTGCTTTAAGCAGATCAAACGAATCCCTACTGCATAGAGCTTAACAGACAGTAATGGCTCAAATTGTTGCAGAAGTGGACGGAATATATATCCATAATAAATAATGCTGCTTGTAGGGTTCATTACCCTTTACACCCTACAGCTACAGTGTGTAAGTACCTACCTTTTTGCATAATATATAGGTAAATCTATAGGTAATACTGCTGAGGTGCTTCAATACGTAGCTCCTATATAGACGTGGCCCTCTAGATTCCTACTCTGTCATCAACAAAGTAGATGCTGCCACAAACAAGTAACGTCGTCACCTGTAGCCTTAGTGGTACAATGTAGGACTGAATTTATTTGCTACCAACTGGAAGTGCCTGTAGGCTACAAAACGTCAAATGGTCGAGCATTGGCGAAGAAAATTCCTGGAGTAGCACAAACAACCTGCACTTCTCTGCAAACGAACATTCAAGGAGACATTAATCACTGAGAAGACTCATTAGGGGCCTATTCTATAAGCCTCAATACACTTATTGAGGCTCTTTGGCCAAAATGCTCTCTTCTGCTGTTCAGATAGCCTCAATATGTGGGCGATAAAGCATGAATCAGCCTCGCTCCGCCATTTTGGCTCTCGTCAAAACACCGCCAGGCGAGCAGCGATAAGCCACTTGACAGCAGTGTTTTAAACTCTTGCAATTCCAGTAGCCCTCAATTAGCTTATCGAGGCCCATCGCGGCTCTAGAATGGCGATTTTCTCCCAAAACCCTCACACCAGGAAAAGCTGGCGTGAGGCTGGGGAGAAGCTGCTGAGATGCGGCGCGACGGAACATAAGAAAAAATATCTTTTTTTCCTGCATTGAATTGTTGCCGAGAGTCTCCGGCAGCGAGATACTCGCATTAATATCAGCACCGGAAGAACATCTAAAGGTAAGTAAAAATATGGAATGTATGTTATTTTTCTTTTACAGGTTTTTTTATTTTTTATTATTATTTTTGGATGCCCATTCATTGCCATTGTATGTATGTCTCTATGGATATACCAGAATATATGGGTGTGTAGCACTCCAAAAAATTGCAAATAAATGCGATACTTGCGCATGCATGCCGAGCTCCTGGTTCAGGGATGGCTATCTGCAGCAATCCAGGTTATACAGCAACAAAAAGATGATCCAGGGGCTCCACTGGTTTCTTTAGAAAGAATGTATTCAAGATATACCACGTTTCGGCCTGCACACTTGACAAGGCCTAGTGAGGCCGAAACGTTGTGTACCTTGAATAAATTATTTCCTAAAGAAATCCGTGGAGCCCTGGATCATCTTTCTTGTCGATGGATATACAGGCATAACCCCGCTTTTAACATACCGCATGGGACCGGAGGCGATGTATAAATGGAAAATGTACTTAAAGTGAAGCAGCTACTCTTTTTTTCCACTTTACGATGCATGTACTGTATGCAGAATCGTCATATACGTGCATAACTGATGTAAATAACACATTTGTAAAACCAAATAATAAATATAGTAAGTGTAACGGGTATTCCCCCACCAATCGCAGATATTGTGTAGGTACAAGGAACATATATTGTTACTCTAGGTGTGGTGCGTTACCTTTTGGCTCACAGAGGGCTGAGCTTCCGCCACGGGAGACCTGGGGCATTATACTAGGGTACTCACTTCACAACGATGCAGCCCTCCACCTGCGTGGTCCCACCAAGGGGGAGTTTTTCCTCGCAGGACAATCACAAATAATCACATACACAGTGGGGTATAATAACTAATGGCTTTCTAACATGCTATGGATGAATATCATCACATCAATCATAACCTGTGTCCTTCTCACGAGGAGACACTAACAGTGACGTCTCGCAGGACGATTCCCCAACCCTAGGTGATCCCACCAGTGTCGTAGCCAGAACCCCACCCTAATTGTCACCGTACTCCTACAGAGATTAGTCTTCTTGGTGACTGGTGCGTCATCACGTGTGAGCTAAGCCCGTACGGCACGATTCGTGTACTCCCATTGATGACCGCTTCATTCATTATTCGTCCTTGATGTTCGGCGTGCTTAGTTTTCGTGGTCCTTGTCGCGCCTGCTCCCGGCCCATCGTTCCAACGGGCTTCACACAGGGATCAGTCCTATTATTGTTCCGTCTGATTCTACACCGTACTCGGCTTGGGACATATACGCGAAAGCGCCCAGGTGGTTTCCGAACCTGGTGAATCCTTCCATTCTCTGCAGACCCCAACCGGAGGGTCCGAACCTCATGTAGTCAGGAACCGCAGCGTCTGCTGTGTCCCTGTCTAATCTAAGTGGCACTTATACGTGACAGGAATCCTATCCTAGGCCTGTCCCTGTAGTGCGCAAACCTGTAGTGGCTTGGGGAACTCTCTATGGGCCTGCAGGGGTAATGACGCTATCCCGGCACCCCCTAACTACCCAAGTCTGCTCCTACTCACTACTACTAACCATAGTCCCAGCGCCTACTAGGCAGCAAGCTGTAGCTGCACTGGAGGCTGCAGTCCAAGCGTGCTGCCGTCAACAAGGTGCGTTGCTGTCTGTCAGAACGGGCTTGCACAGCACTACAGGCCGTGACTCTGACAAGCACACTCTAACAATAAGGCAGCGTCCCTATCTTGGGCTCTCCCTAAGCATTTTACCCCACTAAACTAGTGGGAGTTGGGCCTACCTGGGGTGTAGGTACCTTTATGGGGGCAGGAGCTACACACTGCGCTCCCCACGCAACCCGTCCTTCCCTACAGCTCCCTGATCCAACTCTCTGTGACCTTTCTTACCCGACTCCACTAATGTAAGTGGCAGGGTCCTACCTGAGGCTGTCCCTGGGCAACACTCACTTTACTGGGGAGGTCTGAAGCTAATCTCGGGCCGTGGGGTGCTGGCATATACAAAGGTATCCGCTGACTCTGTTAGCCGCTACCTCCTTCCCTGGGCTGCTCTCGGTCTCTGACTGACGAACGTGGGCTCACACGCGGCGAAATGTATCGTCTTCTGGGACCTGCCTGGCCCTGTTCTCTAAGCCCTATTTGGCTCGCCTGGTGTCACATGGGGCATACAGAGGCTCTATGGGCCTGGTAAGGTCCCTCTCTAGGTCCTCCCTAGATAGGCTCTGCTCGCGGGGCTTTTTCTGCGCCTCTTCCGCCTGCGCATGGGCTCGAACGATATGAGGAGCTGCCTTTACTCCCTCGGCTGAACCTCTCGCCATCCGCCGGGCCCGTAGCACAACGCGATCGCGTCGCCCCCTCCAGCGATGGCGCGCGATCATGCGTCCCGCGTCAACCTGGCTTGCATGCACAAGAAGGGCAACGGCAGCTCCTCACACTCACCGCTCTCCGCGGTACCATCGGCGGCAGCGAACCCCCGACGCAACTACGGCGCGCGAACTAACGCGCATGGAATGGTGGCCGCCCTAACCGCCGTCGGCTCCGAGAGTGGCCGGATTCCCGTGATGCGTCGTGGCTTGTCTCCTGTCAACCGGCGCCTGCAGCGCGTCCCGCAACGCCGAACAACCCCCGAGCCGGGTACCTGACGGCCCTCACCTGCCGTATCGCCCGATGGGCGTCCATTGACTCGGGTCGGACCCGCGATCTCTGGGAAGGTGGGGGGTGGCTGATACTCTGTGGAGACCTGGCTGACATAACTTTATAGTAAAGACAAATCTTTGAATGTCTAGTGGCGGTGGGGTCTGTTTTTCTACTAGTGCTCTGTGCAGATGGTCAAATGGATGAACTGGAAATATTTAAAAATTATGTCAATTATCTGGCCCTTACATCTACTTCTGGCGAATCCCCCCGGCCTACAAAATCATAAGCGCAAATTAACTCGCCCTCACCGGGTCCGTCTAAATGACATGACAATGCGGCCACCCCGAATACATAATACAAAAAATAGCGGCTACTCGAGTCTGCCTAATAAACATTTTAAACAGATTCCCCACCGCCTGTTCATATATCATTTTTTTTTTAAAACACCTGCCCTCAATACAATTTTTAAAGATCCCCCACCCCCCCGCCCAAATAACTAAAAATGCGGGGTTGGCGGCGACGGGTAAATTTGCAATTCACATCTCCCTCCTAACATCCCTCATGTATCATCGCATCACACCGAACGCTGCGTCTCCCATATATCACGCCACTCCCGCACTCTGCATGTCGGCTGCTAGCATCGACCGCCCTTACTGCATGCCCTCATCATTCACCCTCACTGCATGCGTCCTCACATCACCGAGCGATGCATGCACGCCGCTACCATGGCAGTCGCTAACACAATCATCCCTCCTGGCCCCCTCTCCTGCATGTTCGCTCTACGTGATGCATCCTACCCTCTCGTGCATTGTCAGCCTCACTATCATCCAGCCGCACTGTGCATGCCCTGCAGACACAGGATTCACATCCCCTGTCCCATGCCTGCTTCCTTTCTCATACATTTCATCAGTACACCGTTCTGCATGGTCGGGTCTCCTCATACAAAAGACAGCTATCATAGCCACCCACGTCTGCGGATGTCGCCTCACAGCATCATCCCTCCCCTGCATGTTGCCCTCACATCATCGACCCGCCTCTGGCTGTCCGGCTCACTATCAGCATCCTCTTACCCTCTCCTGGCATGTCCCTCACATCATCCACCGCTTGCGGCTGCATGTCGCGCTCAACATATCCGTCCCGTCGCTGCATGTCCCTCAGCATTCCCCCCTTGCGATGTCCCTCACCGATCACCAACTCACCCCGCCTGCTGCATCTTCCCTCACGATCGATCGCCCGCGACCTGTCATGTCCCTCACGAAATTCATCGCCCCCCATGCTGTCCCATCAAACTAAAAGTCATCCTTCCCCGCCCCCGCGCCTTGCATCGTCCGCTCACATTGCATCCGCCCTTGCATGTCCTCCACATAGCCCCCCCCTGCATTCACTCACATCCCCCCATCCCCCCCCCTGCTATGTCCCTGCACACATTCATCCCCCACTCCAGTGCTGCAGTTCGCTTCACTACTGCACCCCTCTGCATGTCCCTATCAGGCATCAATGCCTTCGCCTCTTTCATGTCCCTGCCATCCTCCGCCTCCGCCATGGCATGTCCCCTGCACTATCATCCCCCACCCCCTGCATGCCGCCTTCACAGTATCACGAAAACGCCCTCTGCTGTCTCCCTCACATCATCTTCCCCCCGCTGCATGTCGCCCTGCACATCATGGCGGTACTCCACTCCCTCCCCATCCCTTCACAATAGTTCCCTGCACATGCATCACACCTCGTCTGCATGTCCCTCACATCAATCCCACCGACCAATGCATGCCCTCTGTCACATTCATCCACACCCTCCCCACCGTCATGATCCGTCACAGTCACCCCCTTCGGCCTGGAATGTCCAGGTCACCAAAGCATCACCAGCCTCACGCACCCTCCGATGCGCCATTCATTGTTCGCTCAGCTATCACCCCACCCATCACCCCCCCTGCATGTCCCTCACTTATCCATCCTCCATGATGGTCATATGACCCGCCCCGCCCCGCTGCACATGTCCCTCACATCACTCACCGCCCTGCCGCCACTGCACACACGGAACCTTCCTCGATACTTCCTCCCAATTTCCAATCCTTTGGAAATCACTTCATATTTGCCGGCTTCACATCCACCTGCCCCCCGCCCTTTCCTCTTCACTTATCAACCTCTCTACCCCCATATTCGCTCCTCCCTTTTCTTCCCACTACCTGAAGCAAGCGTGCAGGTTGCGGGGGCGCAGAAGGCAGGCAGTAAGCGGGGGTGCTGGGTCCTGAGTGCGGGCCTCGGGGGGGGTTGATGCGAAGAGGGCGAGGCTGCGGTGGGGGGTGATCTGTAAGAGCTCAGGGGGGGTGGGGGGTTTATCAGAAGAGCCCTGGGGGGGGGGATGGGGGGTGATCGGAAGTTATCAGGGGGTGGGTTGGGCGGTTGCTCTGAATACGCAGGTTGGGTTTTGGGGTTTTAGTCAGTAACATATGCTCTATGTTTGTTTTGGTTTTCTCTACGAGCGCTAGGGGGGGTGGGGGTGATCCAGGAAGGTAGCCGCAGGGGGGTGGGGGTGATGGAAGAGCCTAGGGGGGAGGGTGGGGGGCGGATCGTAAGATGCTCAGGGGGTAGGGGGGGTGTGGGGTGATCTGAAGAGACAGGGGGGTGGGGGAGTGAGTGATCGGAAGGACGCAGGGGGGGTGGGGGTTATTGATGGTAAGGGGCTGGCATGGGGGTGGGGAGGATGATCGGTGGAAGACCTCGGGGGGTGATCTGAAGTAGCCAGGGGAGGTGGGGGGTGTTCGTAAGAGCCAGGCATTGGATGAGCCGGGGAAAGGAAGAGCCAGGAGGAAGCTGGGGAACTGAAGAGCTAGGGGAGCCGGGGAACTGAAGAGCTAGGGGAGCCGGGTAAAGGAAGCGCCGGGGAGAGGAAGAGAGGGCACACCGCCGCAGCATGCGCACGCTGCCCCCTGGTGTCCGTACTCGCGAAGCATGTGTACGTACACAGGGGGTAAGGTGCAATTTAAAAAAAATGTACGTACTTGTGAGTGTACGTAAAACGGGTGTACTTAAAACGGGGTATGCCTGTACATACATACAGGGACAATCAATGGTTATTTGTGCAAATGCTTGCTTTTATGTATTTTAAATGTATTTTGCTTGTTTGTTTAGAAATGTTTGGACAATTAAATTTTTATTTAGTAAGATGTCATTTTTAGTGGTGTTTTAAATAGTTTATTTCCGGTTGGGGCGGCTTGTTTTTTAATAGTGGCTTCTTTTTGGTAGTTAGATTTTGTCTGATTTACTTTGAGCTTTCATTTATTTCATAATGGTTTTTGTTTTGGTGTTTTAATTGTGAATTGTGGAATATATTTTGGATTGGATTAATTGATTGGTGGTTATTTAATTATGTTTACTTCTTGATTTGTTTTTAATTTCTCATTGTTTGGATGGCATTGGATCTTGTTTGTGATTGTTTCTTTTAGTTTGACCATTGATGGGCATAGTGTTAAATGATGCATAGATTATATATGGGCATCATGTACCCAATGTGCGATTCAATTGTTTTATTGGCATTTGTTATCTATTTAATTGGCAATGTGATGTATTTTATTTTACTATGTGATGTATTTTATTTTGCTATGTGGTGTATTTTATTTTGCTATGTGCTGTGTTTTTGCTATGTGGTGTGTTTTATTTTGATATGTGCTGTATTTGATTTTGATATGTGCTGTTTTTTTAATATGTGCTGTGTTTTTGCTATGTGGTGTGTTTTATTTTGATATGTGCTGTGTTTGATTTGGCTATGTAATGTTTTTTATTTGGGCCTGTTTTTTTAATCCTTCCTCATTTCTTGGTATATTGGTCGATCATGCCCATATTATATGGGCATGATGTACCCACTGTACCAATGAATGGGTGAAGGGTGGGGTAGTTGCCAGAGGAGGGTGGTTAGGCCTCCTGGGTGGGTAGTGGCAGAGGGTGGGTTAACCCTTAATTACTATAGCGGACATTAGATTGTATTTTGCTATGTGCTTTTTGGCAACGGCGGACATGGCCCTGCAGTAAGCTGACGAGGACGCCCTTCATTTTGCCAGGGGTAAGAAGAAGGGTTTTTATTAACTTTATTTATGCTGGCTAATGTTGTGTTTAATAATGGGCAAATAATCTATTATCCATATCTGGATAATAGTTATTTTGCCCATTACTGTACTGTATGTTTTTGGAGGGGGGTGGGGGGTGTATTGATTTAAATGTAGGGCATGTTTTATTTTTTACATACAAGATTGGTACCACAGGCCAGCGGGGAACCACGGTGACCACCCGAGGACCCCCGGACACCCACGGGTGACACCCGAGGACCCCCGGAAGCCCACGGTACCACCTGAGGACCCACAGGGGCCACGTGCAGGGAAGAACCGGGGGCCCCACAGCTGTGTGGGACCCACAGGGACCACCCAAGAGCCCCCAGACACCCGTGGGCACCCCCCGTGGTGCACTGTGGGACCTGCGGACACACTGTCGGGACCACTGGAGACCCCTGTGGTATTAATCATGTGTGTAAAAAAAAAATATTGTTTTTATGTGGGGGAACGGGGGGTGGGTTGTGTATTGGTGTTTATTAAATATTGTAATGTTTATTGGGGACCTAAGAGGTCGGTAGTGGGGCTGTTGTGTGTATTGTTTTTATTGTGGGTAGCGGGGGTGGGTGAAGGAGGTATTGTCCCCAAGGATGGGTGGTTAGACCTACCGGGGTGGGTAGTGGGGAGGGTGGGTTAACCCCTTAATTACTATAGCGACTACTAACATTAGAACATTACATTGTCTTTTATCGTTCTGTATTGTTTGTAGCAACAGAGGACATGGACAGTGATAAAGATGAGGATGGCAGCCTTCAACGTGGCAGCCTGGCAGGGGTGAGTGCAAGATTTATTTACTTTATTTATGCTGCTTAATGTATTTTAAATGGGCAAATGAACTATTATCAATATCTGGATAATAGTACTTTTGCCCATTATTGTACTGTATATGTTAGGGGGAGGGAGGTGTATTTATTTAAAAGTATTTACTTATGTATTTTTTGGGGGGGCAAAGTATTGGTACCGCAGGCCAGCGGGGTCCCCCTGACACCTGCAGGGACCACCTGGGGCCCCCAGACACCGCCAGCCTATAGTATAATTCCTGTGCATAACAAAAATATTAAGATATTTTATGTATGTTAAGGGGGTACAGCGGTTGTTGGGGGCCCAGGGGGTGGGTGTGTTGTGTATTGCAATGTTTATTGGGGGTAATTGTCCCCAATAAACATGCTATTGGGCCTTAACCCCTTCATTGCCTTAGCGGATAGCCGCTAAGGTAATGAAGCTGCTTTAATGTATTTTTTTTAAATTGTGTGCGGAAGAAGGGGGTCTCCTGAGCTGAACCGCTTTGATTTATGGCTCAGGGACCGCCTGCTTCTCGTGTTACAGGCCCCGGTATGGGGCATCGGATGCCAGTGTCGTCGCCATTTTTAAAGCGTCCATGTCGGGTGACGTGCGACATGTAAATAATGGGATATCGGCACCCCATATCTGGGCCTGTAACTCGGGAAGCAGGGGGTCCCCGAGGCTGAAATCAATGCGGTTCAGCTTAGAGACATCACCAGTTTGCCACAACATGCTCTTCATATCTGATAGGTTAGTGCCAATCAGCACCTGCAGTTTGAATCATACTGCTTTGAGGCAGATGCAGTGTTTCCACTTCCCGGGAAATTTCCCGATTCCTGGGAAATTTGATCCCTAACCAGGAAATAGGGAAATACTGGAAAATCGGTCAATAGACGGAGATGCGAGCCGGAGTCACATCACTCCCTCACCCAACACTTGCTGTGGACGGACTAGGAGAGAATATCACAGCCACTCCTCTCCTCCCCTCCTGTGATGTGTAGAGGGGCGGGGTCTTTGTGCTGAGATGCCAACCTGATTGCCGCCCCGAGAGCTCAACAGGTTGAGCACAAGTTAGGGATCACTCATTACTACTACCCTCTACTTGTCACTATCAAGCTTCCTCGCTAACCCCACCACTTGTCCCTCACTGTCTCCACCACTTGTCCATCCTGTCACCCCCACACTCCCCTTCTTGTCCACTTGGTCACTCCTACACACCCTCCCATCTACCGCTACCCCCACGCTCCCCCTTCCAACCACCCTGTGACCCCCACGCACCCCCTCCCAACAACCCTTTGACCCCCACGCACCCTCCCTCGCTCCCATCCACCCTGTCACCCCCCTCCTTTCCCCTTCCTCCCCCTCCCCCATTTCAACCACTCCCTCCCCTCTGGGTCACCCCCTCTCCCCACTTCCCCCATGCCACCCCCTTCCTCCACAATCCCCCTGTATCATCCACTCCCCCCCACTTGTACTCTGTGTTAGGTTATACTCTGTCAGTGTATATACCCGTCTGATGATATACTCGGTGTCAGTATATACACTGACACCGAGTATAACCTGACTATACTATACATGTAATATAACCAGACCTTATTGATGCAATGCCAGGTCACTTCTCTGGCATGCAGTGCTTTGTGTAGCCCTGTTCTGCTGGCGCACACTTAGTACTCCACCACTAAATCAAGATGTCCACCAGTTCTGGCTATGCCCCTGAATATAGTTATTATATATCACCTTGATGAGATGGGGCTAGACCTTGCATGTCACTCACTTTAAGTTAGCCGCCCACAAGGGAAATACAGTGACTCACACACTGACTGCAGCAGGTTTATTACATGCAGAAAAACAGATAGAAAGCAGGAAGTCCCACAGAGAGGCATCTCTTCACATTAAAACTGCTGTAAAAAATTAATTCTTACCGCCTTTTAAGTACGTTTTTGGATCAGAAAATTTGATCTCTTGACCAGGAAATTTAGGGTTTGGACCAGGAAATCTGAAAGTGGAAAGTGGAAACAGTGGGCAGAAGTCCTTCCCCTGTCGGCTGCAGAAGTGCTGGAACGCTGTTCCTGCGGCTAAAATAAGTACGGGGACAGGGTTTTGGCGAGTTCATGCAGTATTCTATCCCTGAGTAAAGGGGAATGTTTTATTTAAGAGCATGTGAGAGAGTAATGTGGGCTCGGCGTGTAAACAGAAGGAAGAAAAACTTGAGCTGTTTATAGTCAAAAAGAAAGAAGAAAGAAATAGTGAAAAAAGCACACTAGACGTCTACTAGCTGTATGGTTTCTATACAAGACTGGATTCCTCACCTCTTAAGATATGGTACTTTTCACTGAACTACCATAAACAATATTTATATTTATAGATTCCCTTTTCAGATATGACAATAGAAGGTATCACAGCCAAATGAATATGTTAGCGAGAGAGCACAGCAGTAATGCAATGAGAATCATGCATCCTTTTATAATAGCAGAACAAATGAAGAACAGCAGAACAAATGAAGTTATTTAGTACTTAGCTTCTACAGGCTACATGCAGGAAAGAAAAAATTCCAGGACATCCTCAAATTCTACACTAATCCCTTTGGGGTCTGTTTATTTATGAACAGCACAAACCTGTGCACTTCTTTACTTAAAACATCAATCAACTCAAACCACTATACAGGCATACCCCGCATTAACGTACGCAATGGGTCCAGAGCATGTATGTAACACGAAAATGTACTTAAAGTGAAGCACTACCTTTTCCCCACTTATCGATGCATGTACTGGATGCATGTACTATACTGCAATCGTCATATACTGTACGTGCATAACTGATGTAAATAACACATTTGTAACAGGCTCAATAGTCTCCCCGCTTGCGCACAACTTTGGTACAGGTAGGGAGCCGGTATTGCTGTTCAGGACGAGCTGACAGGCGCATGCGCGAGCTGCTGTTTGCCTATTGGGCGATATGTCCTTACTCACGAGTGTACTTAAAGTGAGTGTCCTTAAACCAGGGAATGTATGCCTGTAACAAAAAAAATGATGTTTCCTTTCTTTTTACCATTGTGAGGTCCCTTTGCTTTGCAGTGGAGCTTTTACAATTTCTGCAATTGCCTTCTGGAGATACAGTATCAGTTACAAAAAATGTGCTTTCTGGGGCTATTAAAATGGCTCCAATCACATACATTAAGACAAAGGTTTTAGGACAAAGTTACATCGTTTTTGTTAACTTTATATTGTATTGATTATTTTCCCACTGAAAAGGGGGATGGGGATACAAAAATTAAAAATAAATGGAGTGGGGGTAGGTAGGTGGTGTGAGTACAGAAACAAAATAGGACTTGGGGAGGGTAAGGGTTCTAGGGTACATTTTCAGCCATACAAATACACAGTAGTTAGAACAGTGTATTGCAAATGATTATATTTATCCACAAATATCGCCGTTCTATATGGTTGGTCTTAAGACTGTATTTCAGTGTCGATGAACTCAGATCTACTATATGTGTGTGTTTATACCTGAGGGGGAATCTTCTACATAATTTACATTGTTTTTAAAGCAGCAATCCCCTCCATGTTTGTCTTACTGTACCTTTATGTTCTCCAGGATCCCAAAGTGTTTAATATATATAATAATAATAGTTTGTTCTTTATAATATAATATTTAGTTCTGAAGCTTTAAGTAACATGTTTTTAATACTTTCATGTAAAGCCCCTAAGGCAATAAAGGGGTTAAGCCAGAGTACCTGGTTTATTGGGGGTAAAGGGGGTGGGTGCAGGGGGTAGTTGCCCCAGGGTGGGCGGTTAGGCCTACCGGGAAAATTGCGGGGGGGGGGGGTTAACCCCTTCATTACCTTGGCAGTAGTATCCGCTATGGTAATGAAAGGGTTAACCCCCTCCCACTACCCACCCGCGAGGCCTAACCACCTATCCCGGGTTAACTATCTGTAAGGAAACGGGGGACACGTCCCCCGCGGCGTGTCCCCTCCCTACCTGGACGGACACCTGCAGCGGCCGCCCCCGTTTTGCCTCGTTGGGTCTCCGCTCTCAGCGCCCGTGCGCCACTGCCTGCTCTGCCTCCACCTGCGCACGCTGCCGCACTTCCGGGTCGCCCGCGCGCAGGCCTTACAGGGCGCGGGAGCACCCAGCCTATTTTCTCTCGGTCTTGTACGGATGGCTCCGCCCCCCGCCCATCGCGCAACGCTCCGCCTCTCATGCCTGCCACACACCTGGCTTCCTTCTCCCCTCTGCACCTGAACCTATCCCTGGAACTACCCAGACACTCCTCCGCCCCTCCTCTGCCCTCCATTGGTCAGCCTTCCTTTATTACCCCAGTCCTTCCTCTCCTTCCTCACTCTGCATACAGTAGCTTCTAGTAGCCTTGTGCTGTTTGGAGTTCTGTGCCTGGCTCTCTTCTCTGTTTCCAGTTCGTGATTCTGATCCGGCTCGTCTGCGTACCCTCTCAGGCTCTGGACCCCGGCTCCCTCCTGACTACGTGTACCTCTCTGACCCCTGGACTTGGCTACGGATTACGACTACGCTGTACCCTCCTTCCCTCGACCCACGTCTTACGGACTCACTTCCGGACCTCTGGAGCCCCGGACTCGGCAAGTATCTAACCACCCTTCTCTCACCAGACCCGGCAACTCACCCTACCACACTCCAGGCACGCCCTCAATGCTGTTGGTGTGTGGTATACTCCCTTCCACCTCAGTACTGGGGACTGGTCTGGTCTGCGGGCAGCACAGCGTTACACTATACTCTTCACCCACTCCCTCTACCCCTATAAACATTACAATACAATACAAATACCAGTACAATACACTGAACAACTCCCACCCCCCAACACATACAGTAATGGGCAAAATTCTTATTACCAAAAAGTGGATAATAGCACATTTGCCCATTAAAAAATAAAACTGGTTATTTCTTTTAAACAAACCATATTATCTCCTCACGAGACATGAAAATTAATTACAGTGCCACATATCTTCAGCCGCAAGACGCAAACTAGCGGCAGTATGGAAACAAACAATTATTCCCTCAATCCCCAAAATTAAAAATAAAGTCTGGCAGATTTGCTACATGGAAAATCTGGTTATTCTTAATAACGACACCTACACAGATTTTCAGAAGGTGTGGTTACCTTGGATTCTGAGTGAAAATCAACCAGAAATTAATACCCACGTAATTTTGTTGTAAAAAAAAATAAAAGTTGATATTTATATTAACTGTGTGATAGAATATTTTAAGATGTCTTGTTAGGTAAAATTTTAAATGAATGTGTTCTTTCTCCCATCTCTATTTTTTGTACCCTTCCCTCCCCCTCGTTTTTTTATTTTCTTCATTTCCCCCTCTCCCTAAAATTTTTTAATAAAAATTATGTTTAAAAAAAAAAAAACATAACCAAAACATTACCTAGCTAGCATATAGTAAATTAATGTTGTACATACCCCTGCCAGGATGAAGACCATCCTCATCCTCCTCCTTGTCTTCAGTGGGCACCAACAGTAAAATAAAAAACTAACTACTGACATGCAACCCTTTAATCACCTTAGCGGTTATTAACCACTATGGAAATTAAGGGGTTAACCCCCCTCTTGCTACCCACCCTGGAGGCCTCACCAACCTCCCCGGGGCAACTACCTCCACCCCACATCCCCTCTACCCATTGATTATCACAGTGGTAAACCATACCCACAATATGGGAAGAGATTGCCATAATGGCAATGAATGGGCAAGCTACAAATAAAAAAACAAGCACTGTATAAAATACATGACATTTCAATATAAAAAAAAACATTGTCACTGTGCTTATCTATACCATGAAAGGGGTATAGATAAACAGATTGCCAGTTAATTGGACATTTTAAAAAAAAAAAGGTGCCCCCCCCCCTTCTCCCTCCCCCCCCCCTCCCCCCCCCCTTCTTTCTCCCTCCCCCCCCCCCCCCCCCCATCCAGGGGCTGGCGGATTTTTACTTGGGGGGGCACATACCCACTGTATACAGGTGTAGCCAACATTATTGCACCCGTTATCACACTGTAATAGATGCAACAACGTCAGCTGTATCTATATGTACACTATAAACACAAGCACACACACCTTATACGTCCACCACATACAAATACACAATCACACACTTCACACACACACACAATGTATTTCCCAGAAACACACACTGACCTGCAGACACATTTACTGAAAACTAAAACACACACACAGATACACCTACACAACACTTACACACAGGCCCTGACCTGCACAACACTCACACAGACATTGACCTGCACAATATTTACTTAGACAGACACACAGCCACTGACCAACAGATTCACACACAACATACACAAAGACTGACTATAACATAAGCACACAGAGACTGACCTACACATACACTGTCCTACAGGAACCACCGCTACAAGGAGGGGCTGCAAGGAGGAGCAACCATGCACACAGGCGCCCTCTGTGGCTGAATCTGCAGCTCCATGTTTTTCTCCACTCTAGCACAGCAGCTCCACCCTTGCTGATATTGGCCCTGCCTCCTGACAATACTGGCCCCACCCCCTTCTTTTCTGCCTCCAAAACCGGGACATTTTTAAGATTTTTAACTAATTGTCGGGACAACGGGACATGTGGGACTGTCCCGGTAAACTGTGACGTCTGGTCACCCTACGTATCTACATTGATATGCTTAGATGGGTAAATGGATATCTCCCATATGCCGCTTAACTAGTCCAGTATCTTTGAACTCAATTGAAACAGCTGAATGTGCTGGTTAGAAATATGCATTTTTTTATTCTTATGCTTCACATCAGATTCATGATATCTTTTCATTTTAATACAGACGTTTAAACTGAAGGCTGACTTTTTTCACCTTTCTCTGCTACTCAAATGGGAAATTCAAGGATGTGAGGTTCCCTTCGAGACTGACCTCAGGACCTCTGTCACTGGGTACTGTCACCAGACTTCCATAATATACACATATAATTTTAGTGGGCCATCACTTATAACTACAGATTAAGCTCTGGTACTCTGGGTACTTCACCTGTTGCCCTGTTCTACACATCGCCTTGTTTTATTGGTCAATAAAATCCTTATGCCCCTTTGGTGTACATGGAATAGAAATAGGTCTTTTAAGAATGTCCATTAACCTTTGGTGTCCCAGATGATTAAAATACTAAATATTTTAATGGTATTACCATGACATCTTCTATTTCAAGCTGCTTTACAAGCACTCGGAATACTAGCTACATTTCTGCTGCTCTGATTGCATAGCAGGAAGATAAAGGGATTTAACCAAGAGATAAGCGGTATTATGCCGTTTTGAAGCAATATTGGTACAAAGAGGTATTTTCCTCTTGCCACCCTTTGCACTAATGTAATGTAGACTGTACAATGAGCTTTGCTCTCATTTTAGCTCTGTATTGTATTGTATTGTATGTCTTTATTTATATAGCGCCATTAATGTACATAGCGCTTCAAAGTAGTAATACACGGGGTAATCAAATAAATAACAGATAATATAAATAACAGGTCATGGGAATAAGTGCTTCAGACATAAAAGTAACATTAAGGAAGTGGAGTCCTGCTCCGAGGAGCTTACAATCTAATTGGTATGCTTGCGATACTAGCACTCTCAATAGGATGTTACTTGTGCACACATCAAGTAAGATGCATCATTCTGCATCCCTGTGCCGCCAACCATATTTACTTTGCGGCAAGAAAAATTACTACCATAGGTTTGAGGTGGCATAAACATGAGGCCAACAGTATGCACCAGTTATAGAAAAATTGATCAAAAGCTTTTACATTACATGCAATTGGTATGCAAAAAAAGTGAAATACATACAGATGTTAAATAGTAAATGATCAGCAGGACAGCCACTCCGAAAAAAGACGAACTCACCAGCAAAAAGGTAAGGTTAAAAAATGCTTTATTAAACTACATGCAACAGATACTGCATCCACAAACAAAAAAGGAACCTCTTCCCATGCGTTTCAAGCAACAACTGTGTTTCTCAAGGAGTATTCTGTTGTGCTCCTTGAGCTCAATGTCGTTTTTCAGTTCTTACATACAGATGTAGCAAGACTCACTGTCTCCGGCGCTGAAGTAGAATAAGCAAAAGTCTGCCGAGCCAGAGACAGAGTCTGCCATAATCGTGCTGCGTGAGTCCATGCTCCTGAATAGGACCCCCTCCGCAGTGTTAATCGTGACTACGCGTGGCAGTGGCACCGTAGACCGTTAGCTTAGATGTATATCTTCAAGTGATATACAGTACTCTTGGACTGTGTGGACTTTTATGTTGGATTTTGATACCATTTGAGTAAGAACTTGACTTATTGCAAGTTCTCTCCAAATACCTTGTAATATAAACATTAAAAAAAACTATTGAAATGTATTCACACAAAATGTGCAAATGGAAGTTGATGGGTCAAACTTAGTTAGCTATGAAAAGTGGTTCTGTATCTTATTCTTGCTTATTTCCCACAAAAAATGTATAGTGTGGGAACTCTGATCCGCCATAGTAATCACACATGAAAGTGCAACAATCATATTGCTGCAATGCAGAGGAACATATGAAAATCAGAATAATCATTTTGTTTACAATTAGCTTTCATATACCTTTAATGGAGTAGATACAAGTCATTCTCCATCTTTTCAACATAAACAACCACAAACCACTGGCACGCTATTCCCCCTAAGCAAGCTGTTTCCTTTATAACAGTAAGTGCTACTGGCCATTTCCTAAATCATTTGACTAAATAACGCTTAGTCCAGAAAAAGGCAGATTAAATCTAAATGCATGGCAAAGGAAGCTCATTTTGTTTTTGTTCTATGAAACAAACCCTATTTAAAATTTTTACAAGTTAACTCAATTTACAAGTTTTTTTGAGCATAGTTTACATTTCGATAAAGTATGTACAGTACCACTTGTGCTAAAATATACTAGTGACATTTTTACATTTAGAACCCAAGTCTGTGTAGTAAAGGAGTCATTTGGTTGCATCTTTTGATCAAAACATGATTCAAGCCTTCCAACCTCGATTATATAGATCATTTCATAGTGGTAAAGTCCATAAAGTTTAGCGTCCTATCTATATATTATTCTATAGTTATACTTCCGTCACAATACAATCTTAAAGTGTAAAGAATAGATACACCCAGAATAAATATTTATCAAGAAGAATCAATCTGATGCGCTCTTGGAATCATTTCGTGAACAGTACTGGAAAAGTCTAAGCATTGGGAACAGTATTCAAAATGTGATCTTCAACTATGGCAACTATGTTTAAATACACTATAAAAAAAAGATTTATATGTATTTTATTAAGGAGAGAGAATTACTGCACAATTTCACAATGAAGTACTGTAAATGAGAAATGAGAAGGGGGAAATTGCGGCAATTTAACCAAGAAAAACAAGTAAACGCACACCAAATAGCCCATTACAGCAGAATGAACCACACTGTGATTTCCCTAAAGCATCTACAGTATGTGTGATGTGATTCTGAGAGGTATCCGAGGTATCCGAGGCAATGGGAACATTGAGCTTTATCGTCAAAGATAAATTACTACAGTATTTACCAACCCTGCTGTCGTGTAAACCGGACTGAAATGGTGAGGTTATCAGTACACTTTCAGCACTAAAAGAAGTGACTAGTGTGCAAAGTGCTATTGATGTGTAAGTTTTAAAAGCTTAAGGCTGCGGCCCCGCTGGCCCTAACCGCACTCATGCTTGAGCGCTGGGTGTGCTCACTATTTCGTAAGCGCACGTGGGGGGGGGGGGGCATTGCGGGCAAATTAAGCGCACTCAAAAGTAATTTTTTTTTGTTTACCCAAGCGCCAAGCGTGGGTGAGCGTGCGTGTCTGCGCACAAGCGCGCACTGCGTGAGCGGGGACTTAAATATAGATATATATAGATATGTAAGCGAGCGTGGCCACAGCCTAAGAAGAAGTGAGACGTCCTGGAGATGATTCAGCAGGTATGTAATCATGCTGTTAGCATAAAGCTCCTCTCTCCTCAGCTCCTTCTACAATTTATATTGTTAGGGCTTCCTCATTACTGGCAGTTAAAGAGGAGAGGGAAAAAAGGGGAGGAGATGGATAGTTGCAGAGTACATAGACATGAGCAGAAGAAGCAAAGGAGGCACGCAGAGTCCGCTTATCCAGTCTCTTTAAAGTACACACTTATTTTCTCACCAGCAAGATTCTATCGAATTTTGTGTAACTACAGATGCTAAAATTCAGTGAGACTCAAAAAATCAGTGATGGTTGATATTTCTGAATATGGTAGTCCTAGATTGCCATGCTGATGGTATATTGAAGCTACAGTAACGGCGGATTTCCCTGCTGTTACCTACAGCTTGTACCTGAATGAAAGAAGCCAAGGCAGACTTCTTTTGTACAAAGCTTGCTGCTTTGTACCAGCTTCTAGGCCTGTCTTCACCCTAAAGAGGGCAATAATATGTAAGCGATGTTTAACCTCATTGCTACACAAAGTTGCCATCTCATATAAAATGTTTACTATTTAACAAACTTTGTTTGCCACTTTGCATTATTGTAATACAATTAAATTACATTAATTTGTTCTATGCCACAAAGACAGACCAGACCAATGAAGGTTTTCTTTGGCTGAAGCGTGGTTAAAAATTAGCCTAGAAAAAAAAAGTTGCAGTCGGTGGAGTATGACAGACAGCTTTGCATAATTACCATTATTTTGCCCTCAGTTTCTATCTTGCTTTCTCTGCTATAATTATATATATTCAACTAAGTGCTAAATGCAAGTATATGTTAAATCTCTTAAATAATTTTCTTTGTAAGTAGATGCTGAGCTTTAGTTCACTGTAGATCAGCTTGATATAAAACCTATCTTACATTTCCTAGGTGTATGCTAACTGGCAGAGCATGGCCTGTTGCCTTGGTAACAGTGGTGAAGTAAAACCTCCCCTTTACCCTTCAGGCAGGCAGACCTGTTTCTCAACTTTACTTAGGATATATTTCTTTGTTGGAACAGAAATATACCAAGATATTCTTGTAAACTATACCCTTTTTGTGCACATTAGAGGGATTGAATCATTTTTGTATTTGTTTAAAGCAGTTTTATAACATTGTGTAATGAATGCAGCTGAAAAGAAAATGTATTTTGGGAAGATGGAAGTATATCGGTAGAAAAATAAACATACACAAGACCAATAATACCTTGAATAGTACACATTCCTTATGTATTTGCTACAGGCTCCTACAGCAGAAAGCAGACAGCCATTTTCTTAAAACCAAAATCAACCAGGCCAATCCTGGACATGAATATATTTTTAACTCTCCCATGCCCATGCACAGTTTTCTAATTCACACGCAATGACAGCTGTCTGTTAAAGTCTGCCTGCTGCAACACAGCATCAGATTTCTCAGAGAAAAATAACACTGTTGCTTCCAAATGTCCTCATGATTTATGGTTAATGTGAATTACTTCATTTAATTCTACATCATTTTATTATATATTTTGAAGGCAAAGTTCAATTTAGCAAAGCATATAGGAGTTGCAAGCAAAGGCAAAGCACTTTTATGTAATTTGAAAACATACTACAATCTGCTTTGATTAAGGACTTTGATAGAGCCATGGTATGCAAGTAGATAATGCTGTAGTGGAGAGCTGAAGGTGGTCTTAGAAAATGATACCTTGTGTGCGAATATACAGTATATATATCATCATCACCTTCAGCCCTTGTCAATACACAGCTGGATGAAAGGCATCCCCAATAATCCACGTTTTGCAGTTGTAACCTTCTCTTCTACACGTTGCTCCAACAAATTTTCTGATCTCACCCACCTTTCCTTCCTCTTACTTTTGTTTGTTGTCTTGGTCTTTAAATCTCTCTTGCAGTCCATTTGAATACTATCTTTGTCCAACGATGGTAATTTCTTCTTGCAATATGTCCGACCAACTGCTATTTTAATTTCTTCACCCTTGTGATGATGTCACAGACTTCTGTTTGGTTTAAAATCAATTCATTATTTTTTCCTGTCAATTCAAGTAATACCTATCATATATCTCTCCATACTACTTTGCATTGTCTGAAGCTTCTGAATTATCTTTGCATTTTAGGGTCCAAGTTTCAGATCCATTTAGTAAGTGAGCACTGGCAGAATACAATGGTTGAAAACTTTCTTCTTGAGGCACAGTGGAAGGATCCCTTGAAATATTGTCGCTTCTTCCAAATGCCCTCCATCCCATCTTAATTCTCCTATTGATTTCATTCAAAAGGTTTGCATCCATTGTTATTTGCCAGCCAAGATAGACTTAGTCTTCGCCTTCTAGTTCTATTTTATTTATGTCAATCTTCGCAGACTTGACACATTGGTTGAACATCACTTTGGTCTTGCTGAGATTCATATGGAGACCCGCATTCTTACTTGCTTTGGCGAGTTCTCCAATTTGTTGCTGGAGGTCTTCTGGACTTGTGGCAAAATTAACAATGTCATCAGCAAATCCTAGGTAACTCAAAAATTCACCGTTTATTTTGATTCTTTTTTTTCCCCAATCTAATGACATCAGCAATTCTTCAAGTGTTGCAGTGAAAAGCTTTGGTGACATGATGCCTCCCTGTGACACTCCGTTGCTGACCTTTTATCTTGCTTGTATCTTCATGTAATCTGTGGCATTCTTGTAAATGTTCTTTATAATATAAATGTACACTTCAACATTTGTCTCTTAATGCATTTAGAACCGCTGAGGGGTAGACAGAATCAAATGCTTTTTTTGTAATCTATGAATCCTAAACTGAGTAGTAGATCGTATTCATTTCTTTGGGAAATTACTTCTTGTATGACAGGTGTAACGGTGCTCGCCACAAACAGGATGGGACTGCAGGGCTGAGGTGGGGATACTGAAACACAGACCTGGAGCCGCGAAGCCATGTCCTGAATGCGAGTTTCGTAGTCGTGGGGTAGCCGGGTCAGGGTTGGAGAATGCAGGATAGCCGAGGTCCAGGCAGGCGGCAAATGTGCAAATTCAGGATACAGGCTGGGGTCAAGGCAGGCGGCACAAGAGCGATGGTCGGGATCTCAGGCTGGGGTCAGCACCAGAGAAGCCCAAGGAACATGGAAGGCCTCAACAAACATGGAAGGCCTCAACAAACATGGAAGGTCACAGCAAACAGGGAAGGCCACAGCAAACAGGGAAGGCCAGGAAAGGCAAGGTAAAGTGCTTATTAGCACATGTCACAAAAGGATTATGCTCAGCCCCTTCCTGGTGGAAGAGGCTGACCCTAGATAGCAAGGAGAGACAATAGGTGCAGAGCTGCACAGCAGGCAGGAACAAGACAGGCTCAGAAACAGGTGCAGCAAATTACTAAGTCCAGGGACTGATTTACCAGGGAACCAAGCTGGCCACTACAGCCACGTAAGGGCAGGTTCCAGCAAAACCCTGGACTGGAACTCTTACAACTGGGATGCGGTCCATTGACTGATTGGTCTGTAGTGCTTGAGGTCTTCTTTGTCTTTTTTCTTGTGGATGATGATACTATGGCATTACTCAATTGTTCTGGAATTTTCCTGTTCTTCAAGCAGCATGTAAAGAGTTTTGCAAGGATTTTTTCTACTTCTTTCTCAGCTTCTTTCAAGATTTCAGTTGTAATTCAATCTTCCCCGCGAGCCTTCACATTCCTCATGGATTTTATTGCTTTATTACTTCTTCTGGACGGATGCATGCATGATTGGTGGTTTCTTCTTGCTTGTCCTCTGCTGGATTATGCCCTGTATCCGGAAGCCAGGGTCACATGTGATGTGTGAATAGCTCCAGTTAGCTTTAACGCAGATCCCTTTCCAAAGCACACGAAGTCCCGCTATATTTTTTTCACTTTATTGGGAAAGGATGATTCATATACAGGCACTTGTGGATAGTATGTAGTGGTGCTTTATAATTAGGGTCAGGTAAAAAGGATTAGGCCTTGCCGGGTGGAGTAACATAGGAGGGAACTCACTCTGCCAGTGTCAGGAAGTAAAAGACAGTGGGTACTGCTTGTGACACAGGGATAGGGGTCAGGCTAAAACAACTGTCAGCAGGGAAAGGGGGGAATGGTAAAGTCCATTAACTTGGAGGACTGGAGATGTTGCCAGGGCAACCAGGGCTGTGACTGACTGGAGGGAGAAAGGAAACATAATGTATTTATTCCATCTGCACTGGGAGTGAAGCTGCAGGGAAAGCTGACATCCAAATACAGCTAGCAGGCAGAGCTGCAAAAAGGGGGGGTGAAAACAGAGAGGGCATGTGACAGGGTGAATGAACGTCACCAGCCATATACCTGGCAAACCTATGTTTAGGCTTGCAGTGCAGCAGTGACGAGGTTAAGTTTCAGTTGAGAAGGGCTGCTTAATTAGTCTGACCCCAGCTGCATAATCAAGGTGTTTTAAAACCCCCAGGCTGTACACACATGCAAACTAGCTGGTCATGAGACATGACTGATATACTGAAGAGATTACTGCTATAAGGTCTGTTTTTCAAAGTACATATGTGATAACTGTCTGTGTCCTGCATGCTGAAGAGAAGCTGCCTTGTTTTCTATGCTGAAGAGAAGCTATTTTGTTTTTGTATGCTGAAGAGAAGCTATTTTGTTTTTGTGTGCTGTATGTTTTTAAGGCTCAATAAATAAGCCTTATCAAGAGAACCCGCGTGTGTGGTTGCATGTACCCTGCAACAGGGCAGAAATAGATATTTCTGTTCCAGGTCACCCTGTGTTATCTGTGTTCGCATATAATTTCATGTAGAAGTCCTCAATTCTCTTTATGAGAAGTGCACAATCCTTTATTGTTGATCCATCATCTTGTTTGAGTGCAATGATTTTCTTCTTTCCAACCATAAGTCGTTGTTTTGTTTTCTATAAGCTTTTATAATATATAAACACACATGGCAAGGGTGCTTAGGCCTCGTGGGTGGGTATCGGGGCAGGGTGGGTTAACCCCTTAATTACTTTTGCGGTTATTAACCAAGAAGGTAATTAAGGGGTTTGGCTAGATTAGAATGTATTTGCTGTGTATTTTTGTGGCAATGGAGGACACCTGCTGTATCCTGACATCTATCATATTGCTGTTGTAAGTAGAACTGTATTTATTTACTTTATTTATGCTGGTTTATGTGATTAATAATGGGCAAATAATCTATTATCCATATTTAGATAATAGTTATTTTGCACATTACTGTGCTGTATGTGTCTGGTGGGGGGGGGTAATGATTTATTTAAATGTAGGACATGTTTTATTTTTTTTACATACAGGGTTGGTACCTTAGGTCTGCGGGGACCTATGGAGACCACCTGAGGACCCCCGGACGCCCACGGGTACCACCTGCGGACCCACGAGGGACACCTGCGGGGAAGAACCGGGTCCCCACAGCTGTGGGGGCCCGCTGACCCACAGGGACCACCTGAGGGCCCCAGACCCCCGTGAGAACAACCCTGAGGACCCCCAGACACCTGTGAGGCTGACCCAGGAACCCCCAGACACCCGCGGTCCCACCCGTGGACCCCATTGTGGCCCATGGTAACCTGCTGGGACCGCCAGACCCTGTGGGCACCCCCCTCTGGTGCACTGTGGGGCCTGCAGACACCTGTCGGGACCACCGGGGACTACCGTAGGCCTGGGGTATTAACCCTGTATGTAAAATAATAAATCATGTTTTATGGGGGGGCACGGGGTTGGTGGGTTATTTATTAATGTTTATTAAATATGGCAAGGTTTATTGTGGGGCCTTGGAGGTGGGTAGTGGGGCTATTCTCTGTAGTGTTTTTATTGTGAGTAGCAGGGGTGGGTTAAGGGGGTATTGTCCTCAAGGGTGGGTGGTTAGGCCTCCCGGTGGGTAGTGGGGGAGGGTGGTTAGGCCTAACGGGTGGGTAGTGGGGGAAGGTGGGTTAACCCCTTAATTACTATAGCCGTAACTAACCACTAAGGTGATTAAGGGGTTAGGTGACATTAGATTGGCTCTTTATATTCTTGTGTATGTTTTGCAGCACCAGCGGGCAGGGACGGGGTGAGGATGAGGATGGCCTTCATCGTGGGTGCCTGGCAGGTGTGAGTGCAAGATGTATTTATTTTATTTATGCAGATGAATGTATTTTAAATGGGCAAATGCCTTATTATCCATATGTGGATAATAGTAATTTTGCCCATTACTATACAGTATGTGTTAGGGTGGGGAGGGGGGTGTATTTATTTAAACGTATTTATGTATTTTTGTTTTTTTGGGCATAGAATTGGTATTGCAGGCAAGCGGGGACCCCCGTACACATGCGGGGCTACCCAAGGGCCACCGCCGGCCTGTAGTATAATTCCTGTGCATCCCCCCAAAAATTAAGCTATTTGATGTATGTTAGGGGGGTATAGGGGTTTTGGGGGGCACGGGGGGGGGTGTATTGTATACTGCAATGTTTATTGGGGGCAATTGTCCCCAATAAACATGCTATTGTGCCTTAACCCCTTTATTGCCTTAGCGGATAGCCGCAAAGGTAATGAAGCTGCTTTAATATATTTTTTTAATAGTGTTCGGGAGCAGAGGGTCTCCTGAGCTGAACCGCTTTGCTTTCTGGCTCAG
>WSYH01004343.1:0-48420 GCA_036426205.1 Ascaphus truei
GTGTGAGAAGGAGAGAGAGTGTGAGAAGGAGAGAGAGTGTGAGAAGGGGAGAGAGGGTGTGAGAAGGGGAGAGAGCGTGAGAAGGGGAGAGAGCGTGAGAAGGGGAGAGAGAGCGTGAGAAGGGGAGAGAGAGTGTGAGAAAGGGAAAGAGAGTATGAGAAGGGAAAGAGAGTATGAGAAGGGGAGAGAGCGTGAGAAAGGGAGAGAGAGTGTGAGGAGAGAAGTAGAGAGCGAGCTGCTATACAGTACTCACCCGCGTGCGCGCCTCTCACCTCCTTGCTTGCTCCCATTCATTTAATTTCAATAAAGCCTACTGTATTTATTTTGGTTACGAATGCGTTATTTACATCAGTTATGCACATATATGATGTTTGCAGTACAGTACATGCATTGTAAAGTGGAAAAAAGGCAGTGATTCACTTTAAGTACATTTTCACTTTACATACATGCTCCGGTCCCATTGCGTATGTTAAAGCGGGGTATGTCTGTGTTACATAGTTACATACATGCTCCGGTCCCATTGCGTATGTTAAAGCGGGGTATGCCTGTACTCAAGATGACACTGGGCTTTTCTATCAACATTCTAGAGCTCCAACACTAATATATTGTTTATTTTCCCATCTTGTTATTTACTTTTATCCTAACTTCCTTGTCAGTGCCCAGCCCTCATCCAGCTCTTAACTTTTACTTAACTGTTTTCTTATTGTAATAAGGAAAAAAAACATTACCATGCAATCCGTTTATTTTTATATTTTCAACAAAAGACAGGTGACTGCCTACCTGGGTGGGTGGGTGACTGACTGGGTGGTTGACTGCCTGAGTGGGTGACTGACTGAGTGGGTTGGTGGATGGGTGTGTGACTGGGTGAGTGAGTGAGTGACTGGGTGGGGGACTGAGTGACTGGGTGGGTGGGTGACTGACCTTGACCAGGTGGGTGCTGCTTCCTTGCCCACCAGATGCTTCCCCCACTACCCCTGATATCCCCGTGGCAGGAGGTGGGCGGCTGGGGGCGAGACTGGTGGCTAATTCTCGGCTGCTGCCCGGGGCAGGAGGCGGGCACATGGGGGAAGCTGGGTTGGCGCGCGCAGGGAAAGCTGGGTTGGCACGCATGCAGGGGAAGCTCAATTGGTGCGTGCGGGCTCGCAATGGCGCTTCCCCTCCATCCCACGTTGGGAGCAGGGGGGGGGGGGGGAGCGGGCCCACAGGCTGCAGGCCGGACACCTTGCTTGATCCTTTGCAGACGCACTTACTAGAACACCCTCCTACTGTCTCTGTAAGTTTTCCCTACTTACCAGTTAGATTGTAAGCTCTTCAGGACAGGAACACCTTTAACTAACGTTACTTTTATGTCTGAAGTGCTTATTCCCATTATATTATGTTACATGATATGAATTGCTATGTACATGGATGGCGCAATATAAATATATACATACATACATAGTGTGACTAGGGGAATGGGATTCAAAACAGTTATAGAGATGAGGACGGGTCTGTCAGAGTAGGGTAATATGGACAATTGGGGACATAAGGAGAGACCTGAAGTAACAGAGCAGTGTGAAACCTTCCAACATATTAATTTAAATGGTCAATGCTTTATTTAAGAAAAAAAAAAGTTAAAGACCAATACTGTGTATTCTATATTTTAAAATGTTTATTGGTATAATATATATATATTTTTAAAAACCTTACAAAATCGTTCAATAGAACAAAAACATAAATATGACAGTATATCAGAAAGTTACAAACAAACCCTTATGTATTGTGCAAGTACACCAATAAAACTTTGTTCTGCAAAAAAAATCCTATTGAAAGGTGCACGGTCAGTGACCCAACATGTATAGAAACTCATAGAAACAGATTAGAACTCTTGACCCACCTAGTCCACCTATCAATCGTGAAACCTCAGACTCCATTAGATCCTGACCTTTCTTTCAGATTTGGCAAGCCCTTGTGTGCATCTCACGACAGTGTTGAATTTACTCCCTGTGTTGATCTCTACCATCCCTGCTGGGAGGCTATGCCACAAATCCAACACCCTTTCCATGAAGAAGTGCTTCCTCACATTTCCCCTGAGCATCCCCACCCTCTGGCTTCAGGGCCTGTCCTGTTCCAGTGCTTCTCTTTCTCCGGAATATGCTTCCATTCTGTACCTTGTTTATATGCTTGATGTATTTTGCAGTTTTTCATAAACACAACCCCCCCCCCATCTCCCTTATTTTTTTTCCCCATTCTGCACATGTGATCTTTTATTTGTATGGCACCACATATTCTGCAGCACAGTACAATGTGGGAGGGAGGACAATAAGATTATATATCAGTACATATAATGTTAAGACAAATGGAAACAATAAGTTCACCCCTTCCCTGAGAAACTTTGATATGTTCACTGTTTAATAAAAATGGTTGATTTGAAAGTATTGCCTCTGCCCTATAAGCACAATTTTCCCATTTATAAAGATAGGTCCATATACTAGTCACCAAGAGAAAGAAATGTATCAGTATAATTGGTTTCCTTAGAAAGATTTTAACACCCTCCGTTAAATGAATGTACTGTATCACTGATTTGTTCCTGTAGAAATGGACACTTATTTATCTTGCACAAGTCCTCTTTTATTCTGGTCTTAACAAATACTAACTGTTCTACAGTGTTATGCCTTTGACTAATGTTGAAATCATATTCCCTTTACAAAGGAAGGAAGTGGGAATTGAATATGTAACTATAGATTCCAGGGCTCCTATTCAATACAATATGAAGACTGTGCTGGAGAATTCATCTGACATTATCTGAACTCCTCTCCAGTTCGCCGCATACTAAGTAGAGGCCAGTTACTCAGCCTAGTCACGAAAGAGATTAGATAAAGGAGGTGAAACCCTCTTAAACCATCTGGAGGCATTAAAGCTGCAGTTCAGTCAATATCCTGCATGTGTTTTTTTTTTTTTTTAATAAATCAGTTCTGTAGTAAGAAAAAATACTTTTAGCATTTTCTGTTTTTAAAAAAACAACTTTGAAAGACCAATTTTCTTGTATTCTATTTTAACAACCATTTGCTAAGGCACTGCCCCTTCATGTCCTGTCACAAGCCCTGGCACACCCCTTTGTCAGCCCTGCCCTCCCTCTAGCACATGTCAGTGCAGGATTGAAACTATTGAATGAAAAAAAAAAAAATGATAAAAAAAAGACTGAACTGCAGCTTTAAAGAGCTTTCGCTATTTCATTTGTTTTAACATGATATTTTAAGGAAGAAATATGCTGGTCACATATATAAGATGGATTGTCCTGTGAATGTTTCCTTGTCTTCATCCATATTTAAGTATCTACTTGTTGAATGTTTGGAAGACTGATCCCTCAAGAATCTTGTGTTAGGCTGCGTCCCCGCTGGCACAGAGTGCGCGGTGCTTGCCGCTTTTAGTTACATAAATGTATATGGGCAAGTCCCCGCGGACACTCGTGCGCGGGCACGCACGCTCACTCAATCTTGGCACTTGAGTAAACCAAATTTTTTTTATTTTCCAGAGCGCTCAATTGCCTGCAACGCCCCCCCGCGCATGCTTGCGAAATAGCAAGGACACCCAGCGCTCATGCTTGGAGAGCTGGTTACGTCACCGCCGGCGGGGACGCAGCCCTAAAGAGGGAAGTAGATATTAGGCCAGCACTGGCGATAGCCATGGAAACACCTTAATTTGGACGCGTCCCTACTGTTTAAACATTTAACTCTGCCTCAAATTAAAATATACTGTTGCCATTATAATGCCAATAAACATGGTTTTCAACACGTCTCAGTGTAATTTGGGGAGCGACTATAAAAACGTTAATGACCCACATTTATACGAGGGTTTTGTTTCCCTGGGGTCCTGCTGTTTAAAGTACAAATCATTTATGCTACATATTATCTGGAAGTAAAACATGCAGTCTGGTAGGGAATTAAATGGTCTCTAATGCGGGAGAACAGGACAGAATGATGTAGCCAAGAAACCTGCCATCAATCTCCCAGTGCCGGTGGCATCAAATTAGACTGTAATGTATTCTTGGCTCAAGTCTATTGGTACAGTACCTGTAACTTCACCATATAACACCACATCATAAAAAGTAATTAGAACCTGTAGGTGGCGCTGATGCTTTAACGTGTTAAATGGTATATTGTGCTTAAACAGGAACAGTTTATCTGAATTTAATAAGACTAATCGGTCATTGCAATGCAGCAAGGGATTCTCAGCTAGTGACCTGTGGGCTAACACTGGCCCACAAAGGGCAGTTGAGTGGCCCGGTCTGCTCTGGCTATTGTCATTGCACTTGCCAAGTACTACTGTACTTTTAACACTGAAACTCACTTTTATAATGTAAATACATATGGAATGAATGTTATAAGTGCTGACAATTTTTAAGTGTAATGGTTTTAAATCTTTTTAAATACAACTACAATGGCAGTATTCTTGTGGCCCTTCGACTCCGAAATTGTTACTGCTCTAGGCCCCTGGGAAACAGAGCGGATTTGCACCTGCCACCACAGGAAAGCCATAATAGTATTTTGGAGAGGTATCCATTCAAAAAAGACAACGCCATCTAAAAGTCAAGGTGGAAAATAACATTAACCTTGATCTTTGAACACGTTAACTGGGACAATAAGAGCCGCTACCTGCCTGTATGTTCCTTTCACCTGAATACATTACAGTTTGTTACTCTACAATCTACGTGATTAGATTAAAACACTTTTAAAATTTCGTAAACTACATTGTAGCCTGTTCCATGATACATCCAGGATCCATCAGACTGGCTTCAGCTGAAATTTTTCAGGAATAATGTTATCAAAATATGAACATATGCACTACCGTCAAATATAAGAAAGTTGTTTTAATTTCACAAATGCTTTTCTTTTGGGTGCTATGGTTAATAATCTATATATCTATATCTATATATATCTATATATATATCTATATCTATATAATCAAAAAATAAATAGATGATACCGTTCTGTGGCTAACGAAATGCTTTTATTTGTGCGAGCTTTCGAGATACACTGATCTCTTCTTCCAGCGATGTTACAATGAATGAAGCAAGCAAAGCTATACCATCGCCGGAAGAAGAGATCAGTGTATCTCGAAAGCTCGCACAAATAAAAGCATTTCGTTAGCCACAGAACGGTATCATCTATTTATTTTTTGATTATTGAAGCTCGGCTAACACGGTACTGATACCTCTACATGTGTATATATATATATATAATATTGACTTGTATAGCAGTGAATCACCCCCCAAAGCTCCTTCATAAGTTGACACCAATTCTATCTGCAACATAATGGCAAACAGCTTGGTTTCTGCATGTTTGTTTGATTGACCATTCCTAGGCTGTTCATTTTCTTAATATATGTATATTACTAACTTTGTTCATATTACAAATCATACCCTTCAGTTCTGGAGGAGTTTGTTGCCAATACTTAGAACATGTTGAATTGCAGACATGTTTAACATTGATAGACATGCATGGCACACGGAAAATCCCTTTACAGGTTAGTTAGTAGTTATTAAAGCAGCAATCCCAGCTGTTTATTTCTTTTCTTTTAACTTGCTTTTATATTTTTTACAGGATATGAGCAGTCCTCTGGAGCGAAATGCACTTATTGTGAAGTTACTGGTTTTAAATCATGTCAAATAACAAATAAACAAAATTACCACCATATCTTGCGGATCCAGTCTGCTGATAGGAAGCCACAATGTAATTGGCTGTGGCTCCCTATTGGACAGACATTTAAAAGCCCCTTTCAAAGCAAGGAAGAAATACTGGTAACTGTACTGGTAACTGTACTACTAAGTATCTCAGGAACCAGACGCATTTTTTTTGTATTTTAAACAATTTATCAGTTGTCCACTTCATTAAATTCCAACTACTCAAAGAGAAACGTTACTTGTTTCCAATTAACTATGATTCCCCCCTCTTTCTTTGGGTCCTTTGTACTTAATGGTTATTAGAAGATACATATTGTTCTACAAAGAACAGAAGAACAATATGGATGCACAACTTACCTACAGACACAAACACAAACTTATCACATAGGAGATTAGGTAAAAATCACACAAAGTCTGCAAAACATTTGGATACTATGGGAAATTGAAAGTTAAATAAAGGTTACAAACAATTTAATATACCTACTGTTTAGTTTTTTTTAAGGGTTAAATCTCCTATAGTTCAACCACTGATCGTCACCAACGAAGGGGTGGTGTGGGGGGGGGGGAACCAGCCATGGCCCGGTGGAGTAAGGGGCAACGCAAACCGTGAATGTCATTGCTAGATGTCCCCCGCACCGTGCTGAAGCACAGGGCCTGCCGGTCGATCAGGATCAGGTGCAGATATAATAAGAGTTACCAAGGTCCCCAGAGCAGCAGAAGAACAAGCAAAGGTCTGCGGTACTGGGGACCGTGTCGGCGTTAATCCTCCGGTGCCGTGACCATCGTGTGAGCGTGACACCAAAGACATTAAATCTCACTACATCTGCATTCCACCCCCCCCCCACCCCAGCTCATAACCTTAGCTGATTCCCCTTCCACGCACTGGTAACTGGGACCAGGGCGCCAGGCTTGTCGTGGGCCCTGATAACCTGTTGGCGGTCCGGTCAATGCGATTTGTTCACTTTGGTCCTAGAAGGTTCTTCATCTTTAAAAGTCATAAGTATACATGGCACTACAAATCCCCAAAGTATTAGATGACACAAACAAAACATTCAACTTAATTGAAGTATCTGTAGAAGTCAAGTATTTTTCCATTGATAAAAATGTGTTTTATACATTTACAAATACCTTTGGTAGGTGCATGTATTAACAAGGAGCTGTTCTAATTGCCCTCAGGATCCTAATAAAGTGAAATGGTGTCAATAATTAAAAATAATTATAATTCAAATATAAACATATAATATAATTGTAAGATACACAACATGGACAAACTTACTAAGATAAAACCTGGTAAGCAGGCAACAGCTAAAGGCAAGAACCTAGAGCTCCCCAGTTTCAGCAGTGAGTTTTCAAGTGAACACACTAATAATAACGCATGGTAGCCTATACTTTTACTAATAATTAGGCCGATAGGAGGGTTAACATCAAAGAGAAAAGCACTTTTAAGTGCAGTATGGCAGAGGTGCGCACACTGGGTTGCGCGGCGCTTACAGAGACCATGCGGTCTTCACCAAAGTATTTAAATAAAATACTGGGGGAGCGCACGCGAGGCCACTAAGTCTCTTACATGGTCTAAGGCGGCTTTGGCGACGCGTCGCCATGGGTCAATTGCGCGACATCACATTGCAGGGTGGTGGGGGGTGGGAGAGAAGGGGGGAGAACAGGCAGTGGTGCGTGACGGAAACGTTTGCGCACCCCTGCAGTATGGTATGGTCCCGCTGTGCATACAGTAGGTATAGCAACAGGGAATATATCTTTCCTGACGAAAGTATCAAATACTAAACACTTACCACTGACATGGGCAATATGGCGATGAGCAGCGTCCCATATTACCCAGGCAACTGACTGTTTAACACTTCAGTCTGGCGTTGCTCTAGTCACCCAGGAAGAAGCGTCTGTCATGACAAGAAACGTCGCTGCGTAGGCGTCTGACATCACAAGCCAGACGCCACCTGGTTGAGTAACAGTGTCTCCGAGACGTCGGCAGATCCTTTCACTCTGCCGGTCTCTGATAGGAAGGTGATTCCCTACAGTGCCAGTAACGCACGGGGGTGGTGGATTTGGAGGGATCCGTCAATTATTAATTCCTTGTACTTCACCTCTCCACTTACCCTTTATAATCTTTTGCTTTCACTCCTGCAAACCACTTTAGCAGGAGATACTTTTTGATTGCAACTAAACTGATATAGTTACTGGGACTTGTTAGAAATTGATACACGCCCACTCCAGATTTTGTATCTGTAATCACATGAGTTCCCTGTTCCTACACCTATGCACAGGGGGACCATACCATACTGCACAAAAAGTGATTTTCTCTATGATGCTAACCCTCCGATCGGCCTAATTATTATCTCTCAGTAAAAGTAGAGGCTACCATGCCTTATTAGTGAGTTCACTTTAAAACTCACTGCTGAAACTGGCGAGCTCTAGGCTCGTACATTCAAATGTTGCTTGTTTACCAGGTTTTATCTTAGTAAGTTTGTTCGTGTATCTCATAATTATATGTTTATATTTTAATTAAATATTTTTTAATTATTGACACCATTTCACTTTATTAGGATCCTGTGCAATCCTAACAGTGATCTTTCCGCTCTCCCTGTGACATTTAATACCTGCTGTGCACCATCCTATACTGTACATGCAGATGTGTATTGTTATAAGTTTACATCCGTTCACTATAGTATTTAAGCTGTAGCAAGTGAGTTTCCTTATCTTATTAACAAGGAGCGCTACATGTATGTAGGAAAATATACCATCGTTATAAATATGCTTTTTTCTCTACATAAATCTTAGTTTTTTTTAATTTGTATTATTCTACACCTGGCACATTTGGATACATGAGCGCCCTATTAGATTGTAATCGCTTTAGGAAAAAGGCTCCCTTTTCCTATGTGTATTTGCTAAACCACCACTTTGTCCTCCTTCACTCCTGAAGGGGTTAAATCACTGTATTGTGCAATTTCTATGTATTTTTCAATTGTTTGCATTTTTAGATGGTAATGTGCTGTGCTCACGGTTAACAAAATACAGAAATAATACACATTATGTTATTTTTTACAAGATTAAGCACTTGTGCTTTGCTAATCCCCCACACAACAATGCCACAAAACGTTTTGCCGAGTATATTAATATATACCTCTAGCAATAAAAAAAAACTTTTGTACGTAGAGAACAATAGTCCCAATACTGTGCTGCTGACACAATTCCAGACCCCAATAATAAAATGGTCACTGTGTAGAACCTGTTATTACAATGGGATAGAAGGCAGGACAGGGTGTCAACACAGCAGATCAGACAAGGATCTGTATTTTAGAGCCATTCAAAGGGGCAATGCCCCATTCTGTAATGCACTAAAAGGTGAATTGGGGGTGGGAGATGCAGCTGCTTTGAACCAAATTATTTCTGTGGAAAAGGAGGCTTGCAGAAAGAAAAATGCATAGATATTCATATAACTATCATTATAAAGTGAATATATGTATGCCTGCTGGGCATATTTTGTCATGACCATGAACGCGTTACTTTTATACAACAATATTCTTTGAAACACAAAGCAACAGTGAAATGTTCTTATCAAAGATCAAGATGAAGAGTGCTAAATATTCTGAGAGTACTGTGTGTTGTTCTCAGAAGCTTTTGTAGAGAAATTCCCCCATTACAAATACTTAAAAACACAAAATCAGAAGCCCCAACAAACATCATCAAATGAATCTGCATATAAAATTAGCAGAAAGTTCCAAACACATATATTACAACTATTTAACAAGTCTTTTTCTCACCCCAGAAATACAATTGCACCAAACAAACGGAGATATGGCTAAATCCAGACAGTTCTAAAGGTTAGGGAAAAACAAACTGTACCTCCTATTATAATGAACCCTTTTGCTGACTAGGGGAACCCATTGCGTTGCTAGCCCCTCCTGCAGCAAAGGGGATACATGGCGTACGTTTCCCACTGCCTGGCTGTTTTCCGTCCTCTCCGGACGGTTGTTCACAGTTTGAAGGTTTTTTCGTTGTATCTGTGGATCGTTACGCAGCCGTGGTAAGAGACCGGTCTGGGCATCGCCGCCACGCCAGTGATGATGCTGGTTGCAGGATCGTAGCACAGAATGGTGTCTGCGGCTTCTCCGTTTTCCCCTCTTCCTCCCAGTATAAAAATTTTCCCGTTGCATACAGACATGCCACAGTTCTCCTAGAATGGGAACAGAGAGCATAGAATTAATTTTGGCAATGTCACACAGGGAAAATGGGATAAGGAACACCCAACAACTGAAAAATACCGTATTTCCTCGATTGTAAGACGCCTTCGATTGTAAGACGTACCATTGATTTGGCCCTTACAAATCGAGGAAAATTACTTTTTCACTTACCATATTTCAGGAGAGGTCCCATGTCAACAGAGGATGAAGCTTTGTTGAAGATGGAAAGTGGGCAGGTGTGCGCGCGGGAGAAAAGGGCCCAAGTCTGCAGGTGAATGAAGATAAGAAGACAGTGGGCATGCGGTGGTGGCAGGAGATCATAATAGCAGGAGAGCTGAGCAGGAGCAGAACGGCATAAGCGAACAGCTGGGATGGAGCACACTGTAACACCAGAAGTTGACCGGTGTCTGACTTCCGGTTACAGTGTGCTCATCCCCAGCCGTTCCACTATGAAGCTCTGGTCCTGCTCAGTTCTCCTGCTATTATGATCTCCTACCGCCACCTCCACCGCACGCCCGCTGTCTTCTTCATTCAACTGCAGACTTGGGACCTGTCCGGCCGCCGAACTTCCGCCCGCTGTCCATATTCAACGATCTGCAGACATGGGACCTCTCCTGCTGCGCCCCCTTTGTCCTCCACTGACATGGGACTTCTCCTGGAACATGGGAAGTGAAAAGAGGGGGTTAGTACTGTGGACACGTTTTATTTTGTATTTTTTTTAATACATCGATTCTAAGACGCACCCCGATTTCAGACATGTGAAAATCGAAAAAAAGGTGCATCTTAGAATCGAGGAAATAGGGTAATACAATGGATGCAAGTTGGAGGAAAGGAGATTTCACCAGCAACAAAGGAAAGGGTTCTTTACAATAAGGACAGTTACAATGTGGAATTCATTACCCATGGAGACTATGATGGCAGATACAATAGATTTGTTAAAAAAAAAAAGGTTGGACTTCTTTATAGAAAGGAAATGTATACAGGGATATACCAAATAAGTAAACATGGGAAGGATGTTGATCCAGGGAGTAATCCAATTGCCAATTATAGAGTCAGGAAGGAATTTATTTTCCCCTTATGAGATATCATTGGATGATATGTCACTGGGGTTATTTGTTTGCCTTCCTCTGGATCAACATACTGTAAGTATGTATATAGGATAAAGTATCTGTCGTCTAAATTTAGCATAGGTTGAACTTGATGGACGCACGTCTTTTTTCAAACGCATCATCTACTATGTAACAAGTGTCTAAGGTGGAAAAACGTTAAGCCACCTAATAAAGATACTCGCGCAGCATATTTCAGCATGAACATTGGCATTTGCAATCCTGCAAGGCTCATCATTGCTATGCCTTTATTTTAAGGTTGTTTGTAAGCGAGATCTATTTTTGCTACCAATATACTTTTTTTGCCAGTTACACAAAAGCAGGGGTCCCGGTATCGATCCTTGGAGATACTCCACTTACAACTTTTGCCCAACCTGAAAACATTTAAGTTATGACAACACTCTGTTGTCTATCCTTCAACCAGTTTGTAATCCAGGTGCAAATATTTCTTACAGAGTCTAATTGCCTGTATTTTGAACACTAACCTCGTGTGGCACCGTATCAAAAGCCTTTGCCAAATCTAAGTAGACCACAACAACTGCATTACACTCGTCTAAATTCCTACTTACCTCCTCAATAATAAGGTTAATCTTGTGGTACTGAGCCTGTGGAAAATTGAGTCCTTGAATATTAAATATAATGGTTTGGCTATTACTGAACTTAAAGAACTCTTGGATGTATGCCATCGGGGCCAGGTGCCTTATTTACTTTCATTTTATCAAGCCGCCTATGCACTTTTTGGGCAGTTAAAAAAAAAACATTGTTTGTTAATATAAAAGTTGTGCCTTCCTCCTGTGGCATCCCGATTTGTTTCCCAACAAGGAACTACTGCAAATAATCTACTGTATATAGATAGTGAAGGACAAAAACATTGATGTCAAGTATTGTATTATTAAAATGGCGGTCCTGCAGCAAGCAAAAAATAAACAAACAACATTCTCAATACAGATCTGATCACATAAAATCCCCAAATATCAGTGATATTTTGGCGTTCTGGGCCATAATTTATTTATTTTTTCAGTGAGGCTACACTGCATTTCATACAGCAGATAAGCACCACTTGTCCCACATTGTCTACCCATGATCCTATATGTCGTTAAACCTCAGACCCTATTTGATCATTGGGTGTCTTTCAAATTTAGGATTTAATACTAGGGAAAAGAAAAATTCCTGCTCTAACCTGTACTTGTAGTGACAGTCAGAAGGTTGCTAACAGGGATGACATTATTTACCTCACTATATACAAAAAATCCCTTATGATGCACTCAAGAGCTGCCTCTGATTAAAACTTAATACTTATTAAGTACCAAATAAAATGGTGCAGGTAGCAAACAATCTAATAAGGAGTACTGTTTTACTAGTAGAGACGACTTCCGCTGATTTACTGCTGAGGGGCCACTGCTGTCAACAGGACGTGCTTTGTGAACTCAGTGTGCACACACAAATGCTGTAAAATGTAGCCTTTTTCTAAAAAGAAAACAAAAGTGTATCCTGCTAATAGATGCTGTGCTCAAATTGTGCGCAAGGTGAAAATATAAGTACGTTTGGAGAGTGAATAAAAGAATAGATAGGAATATATAATATCAACCAGAGAGTGGATGTGTGTAGCGCAAACACACGAGCCAAAGAGTAATGGTCTCGCTCTGACTTGCTGATTAAAACCCCCCAATAGTTTTGAGGGAGCGGTGATCTCAAGCAGAGAGACTGTTCTTTCTCTGTCACTAACTCCCAGCTGTAGAGAATAGTCTCTCTGCTCGAGATCACCACTCACCCCAAAACTATTAAGGGATATTAATATCAAATGTCAACCCTGGCTAAGGTTGTTGCCGTTTGGCCACTTTCTATGTATTGTACATACTGTATGACATTATAAGCTGGTATGAAAAACGACCAAACACAATATTGTTATTGTAACTGGAAAACAAATGAACACATGCAATAAAAATAGTGGACATATCAATTAACGCCTTACATTGTATAATATATAAAAATGTAGAGGTATCTGTACCGTGTTAGCCGAGCTTAATAATCAAAAAGAATAGACGATACCGTTCTGTGGCTAACAAAATGCTTTTATTTGTGTGAGCTTTCGAGACACACTGATCACTTCTTCTGGCGATGTTGCAATGGATAAAGCAAGAAAGGATTTTATTTAAAAACAGTGTCTCTTGGAATGTTATCTGTGACTGAAACCTATCCCTCCCACCTGTGCAGTATGCGATTTATGGCTTAAAGTGTTAAATGGTCCCTGAATGTTAGTGATGTAAGAGTATGAATGTGTGTGTGTGTGTATGTGTGTAAATATAAATGTATAAAGCACCAACAGTGTATACAGTGCTTTACAAAAGGTGTGTATGGGAGTGTATACCAATGGAGTGGGTAAGTGTAGAAATGTAAGAGGGTGTTGCATTACTATTAATGTGTGTGGATACTATGTGCTCCCTATTGATATATAGGGATATAATTACATTATACATATGTATGTGTAAGAGACAGCTGTGTGTGCATTCATATAGCGCAGTATGTATAGGCATGGCCTTTAACACTCATGGGAAGAGTGTTATATAGCTCTCTTGTGTCAGGGTAGGGACTCATGAAGCTGCGGTCTCGGTTTAGTCCACCGCAAAGTGTCCCGAACAGTTGCATACATTTGAATTCATGCAACCGTCTCTCTTTCGTTGTTCTAAGATTACCTTTGAGTATGGCCACCTTATGATCGTTCATCTTATGGCCAGAGTCAGAGAAATGTTCGCCGACAGGGCTGTATTGTATTGTATGTCTTTATTTATATAGCGCCATTAATGTACATAGCGCTTCACAGTAGTAATACATGGGGTAATCAAATAAATAACAGATAATATAAATAACAGATCATGGGAATAAGTGCTTTAGACATAAAAGTAACATTAAGGAAGAGGAGTCCCTGCCCCGAGGAGCTTACCGTCTGTCTCTTGTTCCGCGTGTGATGCTGTGGCGATGCAGATTCATTCTCTTGTTTAGCCCCTTTCCCGTCTCATCTATGTAATAGCAGCCACTTAAGCATTTCATGCACATGATGAGGTACACGACATTGCTGGAGAACAGGTGAACCTTCCTCTGATTTTGTACTCCAGATTCGTATGTGGTATTTGTATTTTTGGTCTTGTCCCGCATTCAGTTGTACTGTTTAATACTTTACTCCTCACCATCATTCTTGAGATAAGGCTTTTCCGAGCGAAACATGTCCGTGTGATCTTCCACTTGTGCAATAAATCATTTTTTTGTACTAGTCCTGTTATAGAATGTTGTTATATTGTCTGTTATTGTTATTGTCTGATTTTGCTGCACTTATTGTATTATTATAATTCCCTATACTGTATTCTTTGTGAAGCGCTGAGTACACTTTTGGCGCTATATAAATAAAAACATACAATACAATAATATTTTTATACAGTATAGATATTACTGTTTTTATATTGACCATCCCCTAATCAGTCCATGTCTATTGTTGTATACATAGCTTTTTTTGCTGCTGCACATTTACAGATCAAATTAGATACACACTACTGTAGTTCTCCTTTGTGTTTTGAAATATGTATATGTATATCTCTGGTATAGGAATCTTTTCGTACCACCAGCAATGTTTACCCTTATATATTTTCATGGTCTCATTGGTTTCATCTATTACCATGTCATTATGGTTAAGGTGATATATATATATGAATGTATCTAATATACTTCTCTCATTTCAGCTTACTTCTACATGTCAGTTTTTTCAGATTTGTGATATATTTTTAAATTTGTTTTATTGTATTTTTTAAACATTGTTATTAAACGGTGTTTTACTGGGCCAGTTGAAGAGTTAGATCAGTTGTGCCATTTACTCAGAGCTTGCCTGATTGGTCAGACACCACACATCCCCCCTTTAATTTACCAATCCGGTCAGACTGTGGGTTTTAAATATCCTTTATGTGTGTCTATACCAAATATTCCGATTAAGTTGTTTGTGAACTATGAAACGCATTGGATGTTTCATTTATTTTCCTATTGGACAATACTCCTATTGCCACCGTCACTGGTGTGCAGCTTATCTCAGGTTCGCTGATGTGCACCTTATGGTCACCCTTTGTGATGTCATTAGCCGTCTCTACAATCGCCGAGACAGGCTTGGCTGGATGTTCATTCTTTTGGGCTGTATTCCTTCTATGGCACAACCTGTGCTTGCAGCGGTTACTGCGGCTCCCTGACAAACACCATACGGTCACTACTCGTGACGCTGCATGGTGACGTCATTGGCCGCTGCAGCCAACACAGCGGAGTACAGGACTCAAACTTGGAACGGCGTCTCTCCATCGCCGTGGTCTGTGTGCCGCCGGTTACATCGAGGAGAGCTCCTGTGCTTGCCGCCATAAGAGTACTGTGTCCCCCGGATGGTGCCGACTACCCAGCAAAGACCAGTCACACTTACCTTATCCTGTAAAGGACACAGCGTTGACGGACGTCGATCCCCAGTGTGGTAAGCCCATGTCGATATATATTACCTTCTTCGTGGTGGAGTATAGAGTGTCCGTGCATATTCATTCTGCATTGAAGCTTTTGGCTGGTGTCGCCAATGTAGCATCCTTGGTCACATTAGTTAAATTCAATCATATATATAACATTCCTGGATGTGCAGCAGTATGATCCTTTAACATTGAGTGTTCCATGGCTATGGGATATTGGCATATGTCCTATGACATAAATTGTTAGTCCAAAAAAAAAAGGTATCACCTACTACTGAAGTACCACAGCTATTTCTAGATGCAAAACCTGCGCAATGCTCCACACAGCGGACACAATACAAATACCACACAGGTATCTGGAGTACAAAATCAGAGGAAGGTTCACCTGTTCCTCCAGCAATGTCGTGTACCTCATCATGTGCATGAAATGCCCAGGGGGCTGCTACTACATAGGTGAGACGGAACAGAGGCTAAACAAGAGAATGAACCTGCATCGCCACAGCATCACACGCAGAACAAGAGACAGTCCTGTTGGTGAACATTTCTCTGACTCTGGCCATAAGATGAACGATCTGAGGGTGGCCATACTCAAAGGTAATCTTAAAACACCGAAAGAATGAATACAAATTTATGCAACTGTTCGGGACACTTAGCGGGGGCCTAAACAGAGACCGAAATTTTATGAGTCATTACTGACACAAGTGAACTCTCTTCCCATGAGTGCTAAAGGCCCTGCCTATACATACTGTGTTATATGTATGCACGCACACCTGTCTCTCTTACACATACAAATACTCCATGTTATTCCATCCCTATAGAACAAGAAAGACCGTCTGGCGATTCCATCCCTATATACTAATAGGGACAACATAGTATCTACACACACTTTTAGTAATGCAACACTCTCTCACATTTCCACACCATTAATATACACTGCCACTCCACACACACCTTATGTAAAACACTGTATACACTGTGGGCTCTTCATTCAGTTATATTCACATAGATACACACACACACACACTCTTACATCACTAACATTCAGGGACAATTTAACACCTCTAGCCATAAATCACATCTACACACAGAGGGACAAGCACAGATAACATTCCAAGAGACACTGTTTTTAAGTATACCCTTTGCTTGCTTTATTCACTGTAACATCGCCGGAAGAAGAGATCAGTGTATCTCGAAAGCTCGCACAAATAAAAGCATTTAGTTAGCCACAGAACAGTATCATCTATTCATTTTTGATTATTGAAATTCGTACATCAACGTTTTGGTCCCCCATTGTAGGACCTTTCTCAAGATTTTCTTTTCAACCCAAAGTGAATCTTCCGCACAGCTTTACACCCTTAAAGATGTCAATGCAAACGGTTCATTTTAGTAATTGGAAGAACTGCATCATTACTTCAAATTGTAGACTGCGCTGCATGATTCAGTACACACCAAACACTCCCATCTGTGGAGCTTTACACCCAGCCCACAGGGAAACATTATCGCAATATATTATTACCTGTCTGCTGAATGAATTCTGCACATGAATCCAGTAATCCTCCACTGGGTCATAGCAGTAAATTGTTTTAGTCAGCCCTCCAGCAACATAGACAAGGTTGTTTAGGGACACAGCTGTTATGCATCTCTTTGCTATAGGAATGGATGCTCGAAGTAACCAAGTGTTGTTTTCTGGATCATAGCATTGAACCTGAATACAGAAACAAGAACAATGATTTGTGATGCCTTTATTATTAAGGAAGCAGCACATAAAAGCCATATGTAATGCCCCGGAGAACAATAATATACCTGTATGTATTCTATTCCTACCCAGATACTGTATATATTTGAACATATTCATGTCAAAAATAACAATAAGTATCCTCTTCTTTGGTTGGCAGATATATAGAAGTGCATGCAGCTGACACACAGACACAGCCCCCTGGCTGCAATATGACAACTACAACTCCCAGCATGCTGTGCTGCATCAGGCAGCCACTTCTGGGGCAGGATAATGTGACCCATAATAGACAGAGAAGTAGCCAATAAGAAAGGTTGTGGAAGAGAAGAGGAATCTTTCAGAGGGGCTGCAACAGCACGTGGAGGCAGTCCTGGGGGGGGGGGGGGAAGAGAGAGAGAGCGATAGAGAGGACTCGAGCGGCCGACCGGCATCCGAGTGAAGAGATGCATGTTCGCCGAGAACACAAACGAGTGTCTCACCTACGACCCTGTTGAGTTTTGCAGAGACGAGAACGGAACTTGTACCCCCAAGCCAAGAGAGAGTGGGACCCTGGGACTGTCACGAGATCTGCCACGCAGTTTCGCCTTTAAAGAACCTTAGCCCAAGAGTCAACCCGCAACGTGCAAGCGAGAAGATACACCGAACCCGGCAACACAAATAAGGAATGCTGTGCATGGAAATACAGATGAGAGAGGAGTCTCGGTGTCTGAACACCTATTACCCCCCCCGAGAGGCAAGGACGAGAGTAACAGCATGGAAAGAAGTAAGAGCCAGGAGCAAAGACAAAGAGAGCAATTCAGAGCATGACATGCCCCGGCGAGCAGTTGTAGACTACTTGGCCCGCACGAGTACACTCGTCACATCGAGCCGACGAGTCCGACTTTTGAGAGGCAGTATGTGACTGAGACCAAGAAACTGTTCTTCCGAGCGCAGTGAATAGACCGAAGACGACACCCGGCACTTTCATGAGTTACCAATAATCCGAACCATAACGACCAAGGGTAATACGCCACAGCTCAGTAGGTGTACTAGAGACTCGAGACATCGAGAGCTAGTAACCATGATGATTGAACTCGGAGCCGACGGACGTGAACGAAGACAGAGATTCCCACCGAGAATGAACTCACTTCACAACATCCCCTGCCATAACGTCACCCCTCCGGCTTCTCCCGCACCCTGCTGCCGTCTGACCCTTAGACCTGCCCTCGTAATCTTTTGCCCGCCCCACGCATACTGTTTCCTTAAGCACAACTATTCTATTCACCCCACCACCCCCCCGCACTCACCTACACACAAAGGAAAGGGAAGGGAAGAGAGGGGAGAAGAAGGGAGGAAGACCCTAGGCCCTTATAAGCCGATTATCCTATAACACCTCCCTCCTTACCTCTCCTTCTCCCCCTATCTCCACTTACCTTGCCTCGCAACTTGTCACTATCGCCAAGCTGAACGCCATGTGGTTATCTCCATACATACCACGCCGTACGCGCCCTGCATCTACTCTCAACTAACCGAAGACGACTTATGTCCGCGAAGCCTCCACTGCTCACTTCCCACCCTTCCTTTCCGCTGTCTCGGTTTTTCCCCTTTTTCCGACTTCCTGCGGAAGGCGGTCCTTTAACTCGTCGACCACAACCTAATCGTGCTTGGTCCCCCCCCATCCTCCACCCTCCCTGAGATCGCTGCCGCCCCCGTCACAACTTATGCACCTGCTCCCCTGCTGCATACAACTATACCCCCAATTCCAAGCTCGCCGCCCTCGCTCTCATGCACACATCACACAAACCTTTTCCACTCTACCGCCCCCAACCGCGCGCTTCAGCCTTGCTACGGCCTTTTCCTTCCATTCAACACACCACAGCACGCCACCATCCCCGCTCTACACTCACCAACAATACCCACTCCGAAGTAACCCTTCTTTTTTATCTGCTACCCAGCCCCCTTCTACCTCCGTACCTCGTCGCACTTTTCTATCCCCTCCCCTGCAGCGATCATCCCTACGAACCCCCCCATTTGTAATGAGACTCCACCCCTATTCAACTCATCACGCACCCATATCTCCATCAGCTCTAGGAGTGTTCAGTCGACGCTAGAAAACTTGGCCCCCCCCGCCATGCCCTATTTGCGGAATCTCGACCCCGCCTTCTTTTTAGACCTCCGACCCACATAAAATCAGATGTTGTTTGTCCTTCTCAAGCCTCTCTATACACCATCCCAGTCGCTCCCTCCCCTTCTGGCGATTACAGCTTTCGCCCCTTATGTGATCGTACCCGGAATCCACAACCCTGAGACACTCCCACAATGACAATCGAACATGCTAAGGGCGCGTATACTCCCATCGATCCCACACAAACCCCTCCCCAACCCCGTCCATTTTAGTTCCGAGACCCGCCACTGCACTATCCATAGAGGCCTGGTTTCCCATCCCCCCGCCCCAACAGTAGTGGGAATTAGGCCCCCCCCTGTGGCCCATGAGACGGCGCGGAGGTGCCAATGCTCTTCTCATTCACTGAGCTGACGCCACCTGATGCTCTGCTGCTTGCTCCGCATGAACAAGGTGGTCCTCTTCTCCCACGACCTGAAGTCTTCAGTCCTCGTTTTATGCCGCCGAGGCACGCAAATTAGAGGGTGGTATGTGAAAAAAAAAAAAAGAATGAGTCACACTATTTGGCACTTCAGATAGTTTTTTTTGTTAATTTTCCCCCCCCCAGTATAATCTAATATAGACAATTTCACATGGGATTTCTGGAAAAAAGGCATACTCAAACTGTGGTTACAACTGGTAAATCAAAATTGTACAGCCCTGCCAATAATAAAAAATTGGGGGGGGGGGGGGGGGTGTAGTCCCTTTCTTTTGTCAGACGAGTTAGAATTTATTCTAATTGTAGAGCCTGCTGAATGCACATACATATATACAGGGACACACACCCGATTAAGTAATATGTTTCTTGACGAAACGCTCGGGTATCTGTGTCATCACGCAGCCTGACACAGCGACGCCGGTCGTGCACGAGACTCCCAAAGCAAGCAGCTGCGTTGATTGTGTTATCGGGACCCTTGGAACGCGGTGGATGCTAATAACTTTGCCGGCTTGTTTTCGATTGAAATAGGGGACATATTCATGACGCATTCCACTCAGCTTGAATGTCGGCACAGTCGAGTTAAGGTCAGTGGATGTCCCTTGCCGAATGAATCTGATCATAGATCATCCTCCATTGGATTGCGGTCTCCACCGGTTGCCAGTAAACAGAGTGTCTATTCCAAGATCCTTGTTTATGGTGTTCTTCCTGTAACTGGGGCATTTGTCTCCCCCATTTTAACTGTTTCCATTTTTAAACAGTTAATGCACTAGGGAGTGTGCGCTATTTCGTCATTTTTAGATGGAAATAGAGATAGCAACACCCAACAACACAACGGTAAAATCAGTAAAACCATATAAAGTGTAAAAAAAAAAAAAAAAAGGCATCAGGACTGCACTCACAAGGGGGAGTATTTTAAATCGTGCATGTCAAGAAGTTAAACTACCAATAACTGCATTCAAGACGTCTGCCTCGGAATGGATGGAGATCGGGCACTTATAGCACACCAAAATGGGGACAACGGTATACCACTAGAAGAAGGACTATAGGCGAATCAAACCAGGCAAAGAGTGAATAGTCCGTTTAAGGGATGTCCACAGAAATTAGACTGTCAATCGTACCAGCTACATGAGCCGCGATCAAGACCCAGCTTCTCCGCAATAATCTCCACATCCCGGCATCAGCTGGGACACGGCGGAGCTTTCACCGTGCACAATTCCCAACATAGTTCATCACCGTGTTCGGACTCATCACAGGAAATGGATCAGATGGCCTGCAGTGCAGGGTTAAACATACCAATGTTGCTAAGGCCACAGGATACACATTCAACAATCAACTACAATGTAGAGAATACAAATACAAACTGATACAATTAAGAAAAAATATACAACAATGCTATATATAAATACAAAAACAAATAGATCCACCATAATTAGTACAAATCATTATCATGAACAAATTGAATGTATTAGTTAAAAATATTTCATAGATTTATTTTAGAATTAGCTAACACATGTTGTCTAGTTGATTGTGAATCGGTAGATCCGTTGCATGAGCAACACTTGGGTATTACAAACTGCATGCAGGCCATCTGATCATTCCTCTGATTGGAAACGGGTTGGGGATGTGCACAAGCCGTCCGGCATACCGCTGATAGCGGATGTGGAGATTACTGCACGAGACGCAGGATTGATGGCGGCTCTAGTATGCGGAGCAATGAAAGTCAATATTTTGTAGACATCCCTTAAAAGGACTATTCACCATCGCCTGGTTTGGTTCCCACTGAGTGTCCTTAGTTTAGTAGATATCGGTTGTCCGTTTGGTCTACATCCATTCAAGGCAAGAGTCTGATGCAGTAGCGGATATTACTCGGACCGCGGATTTAAAATTACTCCCCTTGCGTGCAGGTCCTTGTGGGAACTTTTAAAAATTGTATTAAATTGTTTTACCGAGTTACGCCATGTTGCATGCGCTCTTCTCCTCTCTTTTATTTTTTTTAGGCTTGTCCTTGTCATGAGATAAAATTACTTTAGAAGAAACTGGATTGGGAGCTCCAGATCAGAAACCTGTCCTAGACTTATTAAGCTACAGAAGGTGATCGATAGAGGTGAGCACCCAAAAGAATTCCCAATGTATTGCACTTGCTTAAGATGGTAGCAATTACCAAAGGAATAAAAAAGTGCCAGGACCAATAGAGGAAAAAAGGGGTTTAAAAATCGCCAAAAAACAAAAAAATATTTATGTAAACACTTCTAAGTAATGGAATAAAAACAATTTTAATTAAAAAGCATAACGAGGATGTATGCTGTGTCTCAATGATAGTCAACATGCATTATAGGATGGGTGAAGAGAGTGGATTATATGATATCGCAATGTGTCACCGCAGGGACTTTGCAGAACAAGTATTATAATATTCCATATGCGTAACCAAGAGTACGTGTCTGTAAAAAATGCTCTCCTTGTTCCAAACAACCCAACCTCACTATGCTGCTGAATACAAACTGCCAAGGTCTGTTTAGAACGGTTATGTTATAAATGCCTTAACAACATATGTGTGCAAAATGTGGCCTCCGGTTATGGCGATTAAATAGCCGCCGTGACAACAAACACTTACTTGCAGTGGTTTAAGTATGTAATCAAGAGTAATGCCTGCATAAAATTTATTCCCTTTGGTAATTCCTACCATTAAGCAGAGTGCAGATACATTGGAATTCTTTTGGGTGGTCACTCTGTGACACCTTCGTTGTAGTTAATCATGTCACTGTTCATGCACCTGGTACAGTTTACCTATATGGTTTAGAGTAATAAGGTGAGCAGTGGATCAGCCACCACTAGGTTACCCTGTCCTAGACTTCCAACACATCATTCACGCGTGGTCTACTTTGGGATGGTTTGAACCATTCTTTAATTGATTTTTGATTAATTTGACCACTGGTTGCCCTTTTGGGTGGTTCCAATAGTTATCCACTTTCTACACATTATGCTGATTATGGTTTAGCACTACCTTTCTTCTTTAGTTGTGAATCTGAATATATATGATATATAGAGATTGATAATTATACACATAGACACCATGATACCAAAATAGATATAGAAAATATAGAGAGAGAGAGAGAGAGAGAGAGAGAGAGAGAGAGAAGAAAGAGAGAAAGAAAGAGAAAGAGAGAGAGAGAGAGAGAGAGAGAGAAAGAGAGAGAGAAAGAAAAAAAAAGAGAGAGAGAAAGAGAGAGAGAGAGCGGAGTCAGTTGATTGGAGGTTTGGATCCGCAACACCAACCAGGTTCCAAGGGTTGTGAGTAAAGCAGAACATTTTAAAAACAGACAAGGGTACTGAAGGCTTTGCGAAGAACAGGTCTGCCAAGATTACACTCATCGTTACTAAGAGCTCTAACATTATCCCGGCACCAATAAATGGGCCATTCATAACCCAGGGGACTTGGGAGAGACATTGGTACATGACTGTGCAGCGTTTAAAGTAATATTATGTACATGATCCTCAGATGGAGGATCACGGTTATCTCTGCAGATCTGTGGTAATAAGAGGCATATATAAATAAGTTTGTTATTTAAGGCCTGGTGTCGTGTTCTATTGTCTGTCCCTTGGGCCGCGTGCCCAGTACGTGAAATAACACTGTTATAATGGGGAGTAGGACTGTCGGACCCACCTTAGCATATAGAAGTTAGTCTAAGGAAAAATTAAGAGGGGTTACACATTATATATATATATATATATATCTATATTGTGATTGAGAGTCACTGTCTCGATCTGCTTGTAAGAATCGGGGAGTCACGCCGCCCTCGGCGCACTCCCCGCTTACCTTCCTCCACTGCCGGGGGTCCCGTTCCTCTTGCTCCACTTAACGGCCGTGCACTCGCTGCTCCAGGGACTGCCCGCCATGCAAGGTGCAAGCTTTATGCTTCCCTCTCTGGACTCGCCCACGCTGCAACATCAGCAGGACACAACGAACACGTGCAGCGCACAACCAGCACGCGCAGGAGACGAGCCATCATCAATTCAACTAGGCGCCTCCCTACAACTGTCCTGCGCAGTGGAGCAGCCAATGATGGTGACCACTGCTGACACACCTCCATATCACCTTCTTCTCATTGGATGCTCTCTCCTATATATGCTCAGCTTTGCCACTGGCACATTGGCTGAGCATAATCCTATGTTCCTTTGTGTTCATTGCTTCCTAGCCTTGCAGTCTTGTCTTGTCCTCTTGTTCACAGCTCTCAGTTATTGACCCGGCTTGTTTTGGACTCAGCTCTTCTGTACTCCTGACCCCGGTTATCTATGACAATCCGCACCTCTCTAACCCTGACCTCGGCACCTGTACAATGACCATTCTCCTCTCTCCAACCTGGACCCTGGCTAATAGTACCTACAATGATCCGTACCTCTCCAACCCAGACCCTGGCAAGTATATCGACTATCCATACCTCTCCAACCCAGTCCCGGCTACCTTTACCAACCTACACTCCAGACGCCACCACACGGCTGTGGGTGGTGTTTATATCCATCCCCACCTTGGCCTCGCGTTCACGCCTTGTTTGTGGTGAGCACATCGTGACAGTATGCTCAGCCCAACAAATATGGACCCCGCCAAGGTGGGGCGGGTCTTGAGCACGCATGCCAATATGTTCTCTAAAATAGAGAAATATCTATAACAGAACGACCGCTGTATGGACTTGCTACAACAGAACCTTCTCTCTCTCTCTGTCCAGGTGCAAGCCCCTCTTCCTACTCCCGTTCCGTCGAGTTCTACCACCCCTATGCCTACTCTTATGTCTGTGACCACGACTTCTGAACTCCAACTTTCGACTCCCAACCGCTATACTGGAGATCCGCATGGATGCCGAGGGTTCTTGAACCAATGCTTCATCCAGTTAGAGATCACGCCTTCTCGCTTTCCTTCCCACAGATCCAATGTGGCGTATATTATTTCACTACTCACTGATGACGCCCTGGCCTGGGCTTCCCCCATCTGGAAACAAAGATCCGACCTAACTCAGGACATCAGACTATTCGCTGGGGAATTCCGTAGAGTCTTTGACACACCTGGTCACAAGGTAACTGCTGCCTCCTCTCTTTTTCATATCTCTCAGGGAAACCGTCCGGTCGCCATATACACTCTTGAGTTTTGCACCATCGCTGCGGAGACCGGTTGAAATAACAAGCCGTTGTCATCGGCCTTCTGGCAGGGTCTTTCGGAGTCACTAAAAGACGTCCTCACTACACAAGAGCGCACAAAGGATCTTGAGGATCTTATTGGTGTCTGCATCCGCGTAGACCAATGGTTGCAAGAAAGGAGGTCCGAACGCTCCCGTCATCGCCAACTCGCACGCAGATCGTCTTCTTTCCACCCCGGTACGCCGGAATCTTCTCACTCTGACATTCCCGAACCCATGCAACTGGGTGGTAATAAATTGTCTCTCTCTGAGAAACAATGCCGACGCAAAGCCGGACTCTGTATTGTGGCCACTCCGGACATCAAGTACTTCTCTGCCCTCACAAGTCGGGAAAAGCCAGCTCCCAATGAGGTCCAGGGGAATTCTCTTTGGGAACACTCTCCACTTCCCCTATCACCAAGAAGACCTTGCCAACCAGGATATTGATCCCAGTTTCTCATACCGGTAAGGGTTTTCAGACCACCACCGTAGCATTTGTGGATTCAGAGTCAGGAGGCAACTTTATCGAAAATGGCTTTGCTGAGAGGAATAACGTCTTGCTTGTCTGCAAGAGGATCCCGGTAGGATTAGAAGCCATTGATGGTCGGCCATTACAACTAGCCTTCATTTCTTTGCAGACTATTCTCTTCCATTTACAGACCAGTTAGGATCATAGGGAGGAGATCCATCTGGATGTGATTCACACTCTTTCCGTCGAAGTGATCCTGGGCTTCCCGTGGCTTCAACATCATAATTCCCATATCAATTGGACCAATAAAGAACCTGTCCAGTGGAACACCCTTTGCGCAGAAGACTGCGCTGTCTCCGTCCAAAAGATATGTGGGTCTGTTACCCCAGGAGGAGACAAGCTCTTTGCCCGAGGTATATATCAAATTCCGTGATGTGTTTGACAAGGCAAGATCAGAGGTTCTACCACCACATCGCCCCATTCGATTGCCCTATCGAGCTTTTACCCAGTTCAGTTCTTCCCAGGGGAAGGTCTTATTCGCTCTCACTCCCGGAGACTAAAGCCATGACTGACTACATTCAAGAAAATCTTAAAAAAGGGTTTATTCGGAAGTCCTCTTCCCCAGCCAGAGCAGGATTCATTTGTGTAAAAAAGGACGGATCTCTTCGCCCCTGCATCGACAACAGAGTTCTTAATAAGATTACCCTTAAGAATCATTACCCTTTGCCTTTGATCTTGGATCTTTTTGATAGTCTTCAAGTGGCTACCATCTTCACCTAGTTGGATTTGCATGGTGCCTACAATTTGTTAAAAATTCGCAGGGGGGACGAATGGAAAATAGCCTTCAACACACGAAACGGCCATTATGAGTACCTAGTCATGCCCTTCTGTCTCTGCAATGCCCTTGCCATCTTCCAAGACTTTGTCAACGAGATCTTCAGAGATCTTATTAATCAGTTCCTTATTGTCTACTTAGACGACATCATGATTTTTTCCAAATCTCTCCAAGAACACATCGGCCACGTCAAACAGGTACTATTACGCCTTTGTGAAAATCATCTTTTTGCCAAACTGGAAAAATGCCAGTTCCATCAAACTTCTACGGCATTATTGGGATATTGTCAGGATCGCCTCCAGAACGCGTCACGCAGCTGTACCTCTGGTGATCACAGATCGCTATCTGTGCACAGCCACCCGATGCTTCGTCCACGGAGGCGCGCTCCTGCTGCATCACCACAGCGGCCACCCGCTCTAACAACGCGCACACCCTGCGCCACACTCCTCGTGCGCGCGCACGCTGCGCGGCACGAACACTAGCAACATCAGCTGTGTTACACCTGCAGCCAATCCAGTACTACTCTATCGGCTGGTGGCTTATGTGTGAGGTTATCATCTACTGGTTCCTGATTGGTGCTTTCTCCTTTAAAGGCCTTCCTGTTTCACTTTCACTTTGCTGAGCATAAACTAAGGTTTATGTGCTGTGCTCGCTGCTTGAAGATTAGCTATCTGAACCTGTGCCTTGACCCTTGCTTGTACCCGGACCCGTCTCTTCTCTAACTCTGAACTTCGGCTTGCCTTTGGACTCCTGCTCTCTCCTCTCTCTGATCACGGCTTACGGATATCGATCATTCTTCTCTCTCCAATCCCAGATCACGGCAAGTACCACGGCTTCCCCGAACTCTCCTACCCCGACCCGGCTACATGACTGACTACACATTCCAGACCTGGCTCCGTGGTTGTAGGGCAGAGGTTATATACATCCCCACCTCAGCCCCGTGGTCTAGTCCTGTTTGTGGTGAGTGCAGCGTGACAATATGCTCAGCCCAACAAACATGGACCCCGCTCGGGTGGGTCGACAGCTGGACGAATATGACGGGTGGTTTCAGCAAATCATCAGATCCTTTGCTCACAAGGACAAACAAGTAGACCACCATAAGCAAGACCTAGACACCAAATCTGACAGAGTCAGGCTTCTTTCTGCCTCTACTACTAACCCCGCAGCATCTGTACCTATTTCCGCTCCAGTGGCCCCGACTTTTGAACCACGGTTACCTACCCCTAACCGTTATGCTGGTGATCCTTTGGTCTGTCGGGGATTCCTGAACCAATGTTCAATACAGTTCGAACTGACCCCTTCTCATTTTTTCTCCCACCGCTTGAAAGTGGCATACATAATTTCCCTTCTGACCAACAATGCCCTGGTGTGGGCCTCTCCGATCTGGGCGCAATGACCAGACCTGACCTCCGAAATCAATCTCTTCACTGCTGAGTTCCGGAGGGTCTTTGACAATCTTCGAAAATCTTCATCACACACTGGTGCAGGCTTCTTTTTTGTAAAGAAGAAAGATGGTTCCCTCAGGCCATGTATAGATTACAGTGGTCTCAACAAGATAACTATCAAGAATCGTTACCCTTTACCACTAACTGAACTCTTTGATAGGCTACAAGGAGCTACTATTTTCACCAAGTTGGATCGTAGAGGTGCCTACAACCTGGTAAGAATTCGTCAAGGAGACGAGTGGAAGACGGCCTTCAACACTCGCGACGGGCATTACGAGTACCTAGTCATGCCCTCTGGCCTCTGCAATGCACCCATGGTCTTCTAAGACTTTGTGAATGACATTTTCAGGGATCTGCTGGACCGACATGTAATCGTGTACTTGGACGACATCCTAATTTTCTCCAGATCCACCCACGAACATCCAGGGAAAGTTAGGCAAGTTCTTCAGCGACTGAGGGAGAACAACCTTTTCGCTAAACTAGAGAAATGCCAATTTCATCAGGATTCCACTTCCTTTCTGGGTTATATTATTTGTGACACCGGTCTCGCTATGGACCCAGTCAAAGTCAAAGCAATCATGGATAGACCATATCCATTATCTCTCAAAGCTATCCAAAGATTCCTCGGGTTCGTGAATTATTACAGGAGATTCATCCAGAACTTCTCATCAGTAGTGGCGCCCATTACGGCGTTAACCCAGAAAGAAGCCGATCCAGCACACTGGCCTTCTTAGGCCATCAGAGCATTTGAAAAATTAAAGAGAGCCTTTTCCTCGGCACCCATCCTGGTACACCCAGACCCTTCACTACCGTTTACGCTTGAAGTCAATGCATCCGATGTAGGAGCAGAAGCTATACTCTCACAGAGAAAGAACCCTCAAGCTCGACTTCATCCCTGTGCGTATTTTTCTAAAAAATTCTACTCCACCTAAAGGAACTATAATGTGGGAAATCGCGAACTCTGCGCAATCAAGATGGATCTGGAGGAATGGAGGCACCTTCTGGAGGGTACAGAAATTCTGGGTCACTATCTTAACCGATCACAAGAGTTTATTGTACACAGCGGAAAGGTGGTCCTTATTTTTTACCCGCTTCAATTGTATAATTTCCTACATTCCCGGGTCAAAAAACATAAAGGCCGATGCTCTTTCCTGGCAATTTCTAGTGGAGGACAATGCCGTGGATCAAGAGACTATCCTTCCCCCAACCTGCATCTTGGCAGTTGTGACAGGGTAAATGAACGTCACCAGCCATATACCTGGCAAACCTATGATTAGGCTTGCAGTGCAGCAGTGACAAGGTTAAGTTTCAGTTGAGAAGGGCTGCTTAATTAGTCTGACCCCAGCTGCATAATCAAGGTGTTTTAAAACCCCCAGGCTGTACACACATGCAAGCTAGCTGGTCAGGAGACAGGACTGAAATACTGAAGAGATTACTGCTATAAGGTCTGTTTTTCAAAGTACATGTGTGATGAACTGTCTGTGTCCTGCATGCTGAAGAGAAGCTGCCTTGTTTTCTATGCTGAAGAGAAGCTATTTTGTTTCTGTCTGCTGAAGAGAAGCTATTTTGTTTTTGTATGCTGAAGAGAAGCTATTTTTTTGTGTGCTGTATGTTTTTAAGGGTCAATAAAGAAGCCTTATCAAGAGAACCCGCGTGTGTGCTTGCATGTACCCTGCAATAGCAGCCAATACCTTTGACACATTACCGGACATCACCAAAGCTGAACAAAACATTCCAGAGGGACGCTTGTTCACGCCACTAAAATTCCAGAGGAGAGTAATGGAATGGGGTCACGCATCCAAAGCAGCCGGTCATCCTGGGACAAGGAGAACGACCGACCTACTGTAGCGCACCTTCTGGTGACAAAGCATGCGCAAGGATATTAAAGATTTTGTTGCTTCTTGCCCCTCATGTGCCCAGAATAAGACGCCTCGCAACAGGCTTTCAGGTCTTCTTCAACCTCTGCCAATCCCAGACCGCCCATGGACGAACCTGTCAATGGATTTTATTGTTGACTTACCCAGCTCTAAAGGGATGAATACCATACTGGTGGTCGGGCATTGGTTTTCCAAACAGGCGCACTTCATCCCACTTAAAGGCTTGCCCAGCCTGCCCAAACTCTCAGAGGTCTTCGTCAAGGAGATTTTCAGACTCTACGGTACTCCGCAAGTCATAGTCTCGGACCGAGGCTCACAATTTATCTCTAGATTCTGGAGAGCCTTCTGCAAAATCCTGGGCATTTCACTTCATTTTTCTTCTGGCTACCATCCGCAAACTAATGGACAAACAGAAACGACCAATCAGTCATTAGAACAGTTCATTCACTGTTTTATCTCAGATGCACAGGACAATTGGTCGGATCTCCTTCCATGGGCAGAGTTTTCACATAACCTTAGAAACGAATCCACTCAACAGTCCCTTTTCTTCACGAATTATGGATTTCACTCCTCGGCTTGTCCTTCCATAGTCTCCAGTTCGGGAGTTCCCCGCGTCGAGGACAGAATCCAGTGCCTCCAGGACTCTTGGGAGAACATTCAGCGGAACCTGAGACACGCCATCAATATGCAAAAGAAAGATGCCGATCGTCACCATCTGGAGACTCCATCTTATACTCCTGGACAAAAGGTCTGGCTTTCTACGAAGAATATTCGTCTCAAGGTCTCTTCACCCAAATTTGCACCCCGATTCATTGGACCCTTCATCATTACTGAGAGGATCAACCCTATCACCAACCGACTTAAACTGCCTGCAACTATGAAGATCCCTTCCTCCTTTCACATCTCACTACTGAAGTAATTTATCCAGGATTCTCAATCGTCCATGTGGGACGTCCCACCTCAGCCTGTTCTTGTGGAGAGTCAACAGGAGTTTGAGGTGCAAATGATCCTCGACTCCAGAATATCAAGGGGGAGACTGCAATATCTCGTTCATTGGAGGGGTTTAGGTCCAGAGGAACGTGAATGGATCCCTCAGGAACAGGTATACGCTTCCAGATTGGTCAGGGCTTTTCATCACAAATACCCTTTGAAGCCTGCTCTGGGTCATCCGGAGTTCTCCCCTGAAAGGGGGGGAAGTCAGGATCGACGCCTGGCCCCGCCTCCAGAATGCGTCACGCGGTTGTACCTCTGGCTCTCACAGATCGCTATCTGTGCATGCGCAGCCACGCGATGCTTCGTCCACGGAGGCCCGCTCCCGCCGCATCACCACAGCGGCCACCATCTCTAACAATGTGCATGCCCTGCACCGCGCTCCTCGTGCTGTGTTACACCAGCAGCCAATCCAGCACTACCCTATCGGCTGGTGGCTTATGTGTGAGGTCATCATCTGCTGGTTCCTGATTGGTGCTTTCCCCTTTAAATTCCTTCCTGTTTCACTTTTACTTTGCTGAGCATAAACTAAGGTTTATGTGATTTGCTCAATGCTTGAAGATTAGCTATCTGAACCTGTACCTTGACCCTTGCTTGTACCCGGACCCGTCTCTTCTCTCACCCTGAACTTTGGCTTGCCTTTGGACTCCTGCTCTCTCCTCTCCCTGATCACGATTTACGGATATCGACCATTCTTCTCTCTCCAACCCCGGATCACGGCAAGTACCATGGCTTCCCCGAACTCTCCTACCCCGACCCGGCTCCACGACTCAGACTACGCATTCTGGACCTGGCTCTGTGGTTGTAGGGCGGCGGTTATATACACCCCAACCTCAGCCCCGCGGTCTAGTCCTGTGTAGTGAGTGCAGCATGACAGATATATCATCTCTGACTCCGTGTTCAACATGGATTCAGCTAAAGTTAGGCAGTTCTGGATTGGCCTTGCCCTACTACACTTAAGGCCGTACAACGTTTTTTAGGCTTAACGAATTATTATCGCAGATTTAGTCGAAATTTCTCCTCTACAGTAGCTCCAATAACTGCCTTGACCAAGACAGGAGCAGATCCTGCTTCTTAACCGCCAGCTGCCATTCAAGCCTTCGATCTCCTGAAAGGAGCCATCGTATCTGACCCCATCCTCATACATCCGGATCCCAAACTACTGTACCATTCACCTTGGAGGTAGACGCATCTGATGTCAGGGCCGGAGCCATCTTATCACAAAGAAGATCACCTCAGGCCAGGCTTAACCCTTGTGCCTTTTTTTCTAAAAGATTTTCTTCTGCTGAGCAGAATTATGACGTAGGGAACCGGGAACTCCTGGCCATCAAGCTTGCTCTTGAAGAATGGAGAAATCAGGGAAGGTTACTTGACTCCAGAGGCGCATTGCATTTTGAGACAGAAGACACACAGACAGCACTTTACCAATATTTATTGGGACATGCCTTTAAAGATTTGGGAATCTGTCAGTACCCACTGCACAGAACTTAAGACTCACACTATACTAATTGTGTTAACATATTGCACTATAATTTGTATGTGTTTTATTTTACATATATCTGCGCTCCCCATTACTCCTGGACTAAGGTTTGAGAGGATATTTCAGATGAAAAGCGTGTACGAGTCTGGAAGCGTGAAGATGGTGGTGAGGGACCCAGGAGCATTCCTACTACGACTTGTGTGGGATTGAGGGAATCCAATCCTTTAAGGGTTTGAGCAGCAAAGTATTATCTATTTATTTGTCACTCATTTGTGATTATTTTGTATCACTTACACCTATCACAGTGTGCGTTCTATTAGAACTATATTTGATCTAAGCGCTTGTTTTTGGTAAGACATCTTGTTCACACTATCCTCTCAAACCTGCCTGGAGACACACGGAGGTCGCTCCTGAAGGAGAGGTACTGTAAGGATCAGGGAGTCATGCCGCCCTCGGAGCACTCCTCGCTTACCTTCCTCCACTGCCGGGGGTCCTGGTCCTCTCGCTCCACCTACCGGTCATGCTCTCGCTGATTCAGAGACTGCCCGGCATGTGCACGCACCTCGCTCAAAGCTTTTGCTTCCCTCTCCTGTCCGCCTCTGTACTCCGCCCACGTCGCACCGTCAGCGGGTCGCAATGAACATGCGTGGCGCGACCAGCCCGCACAGGAGTCAAGCCATCAACAATTTACCTGGGCGCCTCCCCACCCCAAACATGCGCAGCGGAGCAGCCAATGATGGTCACCACTGCTGACACACCTCCACATCACCTTCTTCTCATAGGATGCTCTCTCCTATATATGTTCAGCTGTGCCACTGGCACATTGGCTTAGCATAATCCTATGCTCCTTTGTGTTCATTGCTTCCTAGCTTTGAAGTCTTGTCTTGTCCTCTTGTTCACAGCTCTCTGTTATTGACCCGGCTTGTTTTGGACTCCGCTCTTCTGTACTCCTGACCCCGGTTATCTACGACAATCCGCACCTCTCCAACCGTGACCTTGGCATCGGTACAAAGAATATTCTCCTCTCCCCAAACCGGACCCCGGCTAATAATACCTACAACGATCCGTACCTCTCCAACCCAGACCCCGGCAAGTATATCGATTATCTGTACCTCTCCAACCCAGACCCGGCTACCTTGACCAACCTACACTCCGGACACGGTCACGCCTTGTTTGTGGTCAAATTCCTCTTGGGCAGAGGCTAGCTACAGGTGTAGCTAATTAGCAGAGAACTCCTGAAGGAACAGGAGTTTTAGAAGGCAGAGAGCTGACACTTTGAGAGATTTCTTTCCCCAGAGAAGGGGGAGAGAGAGAGAGACTTCTCCCCAGCCAAGAGGAGCTGGCTGATGATATCCCCTAGGACTGCTGTGGAAGCAGGGCTGTCTTATTCAGGACATTGGAGCTACAGAGGAATTTCCTGGACTCTCGTGGGGCCGTTTGTACTTACAGTATATTGATCCAGAGGAAGGCAAATAAAAAACCCCAGTGAAATATCATCTAATATCTCATAAGAGTAAAAATAAATTAATTCCCGACTTCAAATATTGGCCATCAGATTACTCCCTGGATCAACATCTTTCCCATGTTTACTTATTTGGTATATCCCTGTATACCTTTCCTTTCTAAAAAGACATCCAACATTTTTTTTGACAATATCTATTGTATCTGCCATCACAGTCTTCATGGGTAGTGAATTCCACATTTTAACTGCCCTTACTGTAAAGAACCCTTTCCTTTGTTGCTGGTGAAATCCTTTCCTCCAACCTTAAGGTATGCCCCCGAGTCCTTTGTACTGCCTGTGGGATGAATAGTTATTTTGAAAGCTCTTGTATTGTCCCGAATATATTTGTATATAGCCATCATATCCCCTCTGAGATGCCTCTTTTCTAATGTCAACAAAACTAATTTAGCTATCCTCCCATCATAAATCAGATTATTCATCCTTTTTATTTGGTGTCTCTTCTCTGCACTTTTTCTAGTTCCAAAATGTATTTTCTAAGGATTGGTGCCCAAAGTTGAACTCCATATTCAAGGTGTGATCTTTCTAATGCTTTATAAAAGGTGCATAATTATGTTTACTTCCTTTCTATCCATTGCCTGTTTAATACAAGAGAAGATCTTGTATGCCTTCGCAGCTAAATGTATCTCTTTTAAATGGATTAAAATAAAAGTTACGTATTATGTTTTTCCTCATTGGGGTGTATTCTAAAATGGATACTGAGACTATGTCCACTTCTTTTTGACTTGAGTGCGAGATATATAGCATGCGATAGAGAAAGCAAGACGCGAGTCAGCTGCTGATACTAAGGCTGAGAATGAAGAGAAAGAGCAGGGATTCAATCGCCTACCCCACAGAAACTCCTGTCAACTGATTTACCTCGGTCTCGACACCCGTGCAATACACACATACACAGCCAGTGATCTATTTGCCAATAAGCCTATCTATAAAAGGTGATGTCATACAATACAGGCATACCCCGGTTTAAAGACACTTACTTTAAAGCTGCAGTTCAGTCAATATCCTGCATGTGTGTTTTTTTTAATAAATCAGTTCTGTAGTAAGAAAAAATACTTTTAGCATTTTCTGTTTTTAAAAAAACAACTTTGAAAGACCAATTTTCTTGTATTCTATTTTAACAACCATTTGCTAAGGCACTGCCCCTTCATGTCCTGTCACAAGCCCTGGCACACCCCTTTGTCAGCCCTGCCCTCCCTCTAGCACGTCAGTGCAGGAGTGCTCATGAATATTCATGAGCTTCCACTGAGAGACAGAAACAGAAGAAAAACAGATCCCTTCACTAATGATGTCACCAAATTTCGCCGATCAATACATGGAGAATGAATTTACCTGCAGCTATACAGTTCTTTAGGTAATTAGAGATTGCACACATGAAACTATTGAAGTAAAAAAAAAAAAAAGACTGAACTGCAGCTTTAAGTACACTTGCGAGTAAGGACATATCGCCCAATAGGCAAACACAGATTGCGCATGCGCCTGTCAGCACGTCCTGAACAGCAATACCAGCTCCCTACCTGTACCGAAGCTGTGCGCAAGCGGGGAGACTATAGAGCCTGTTACAAATGCGTTATTTACATCAGTTATGCACGTATATGACATTTGTAGTACAGTACATGCATCGATAAGTGGGAAAAGGTAGTGCTGCACTTTAAGTACATTTTCGCTTTACATACATGCTCCGGTCCCATTGCGTATGTTAATGCGGGGTATGCCTGTGTTACATACATGCTCCGGTCCCATTGCGTATGTTATTGCGGGGTATGCCTGTATGTGTATATTTGTTTTACTGGCACATTCAAATTAAATCTGAAATCGCCATCACGGATTGAGTTAGTGGCAGAAATGTTTCTCTCTCCCATGGAGCGGGAACTTCTCAGTTTGCATGTTTAGAAATACAAATGTCAGAGTTATAAAAGTCATAACCACAAACAGTCTTCCTTCCAACGCTCCGATTTGACATAATATAGCGGACTGTACAATATATTCAAACACTGACAACTGAATCACTTACTTTGTCAGAACAGGTGTTGTCATCAGGTCCTCCTCCAATCACAAACAATTTCCCCACACAGCTGGTCACTGCTGGAGAACTCACGGCCTCCTTAAGTGGAGCAACTTCTGTCCACCGATTGGAGAATGAATCGTAGCATTCTACACTGCTCAGTCTGTTCTGACCATCATAACCCCCAACCACATACACCTGCAAAACATGTTTCAGAAATCATTGCAAATGATCGGATTGAGAATTTAATGCCGCAGTGAGGGTCTGGTCTTGGGTTACATAGTTACATAGTTACATAGTTACATAGTAGATGAGGTTGAAAAAAGACGTACGTCCATCAAGTTCAACCTATTCTAAATTTAGGCAACAGATACTTTATCCTATATCTATACTTACTTATTGATCCACAAGAAAGCAAAAAAAAAAAAACCCCCATTAAGGGGAAAAATTAATTCCTTCCTGACTCCAACAAATGGCAATCGGATTAATCCCTGGATCAGCATCCTTCCCATGTATACTTATTTGGTATATCCCTGTATACCTTTCCTTTCTAAAAAGATGTCCAACATTTTTTTGAACAAATTTACTGTATCTGCCATCACAGTATCCATGGGTAATTAATGCCACATGTTAACTGCCCCTACTGTAAAGAACCCTTTCCTTTGTTGCTGCTGAAATCTCCTTTCCTCCAACCTTAAGGGATGGCCCCGAGTCCTTTGTACTGCCCGTGGGATGAATAGTTCTTTTGAAAGCTCCTTGTACTGTCCCCGAATATATTTGTATATAGTTATGATAGCCCCTCTTAGACGCCTCTTTTCTAATGTAAATAAATCTAATTTAGCTAGCCTTTCCTCATAAGTTAGATTGTCCACCCCCTTTATTCATTTGGTGGCACTTCTCTGCACTCTCTCTAGTTCCAGAATGTTTTTTCTAAGGAGTGGTGCCCAAAATTGTACTCCATATTCAAGGTGTGGTCTTACTAATGCTTTGTAAAGGGACATAATTATGTTTACTTCCCTTCCATCAATTGCCCAGTTGATGCAAGATAAGGTCTTGTTTGCCTTTGCAGCTACTGCATGACATTGGGCACTATTGCTAAGCCTGCAGTCTACAAGTACTCATGAATCCTTCTCCATCAAGGATTCCCCCAATATATCTCCATTTAATTTGTAAATCGCCAGTTTATTCTTGCATCTCAAATGCATATGAATACAAAAAGGATGGGGGAGCACAATGGTTGGAAACAGGCAGTGTTATAGAACTAGTAATTGCTTTTAAAGATGAAGCAGTTATATCCTGAGCAGGTGTGGTGGCTCAGGTGTCTAATGTTCAATTAGAAGGATAGGCACACATGGGTGTATGTGTGTTGGTGTGAAGGTGAAATAGAATAAAGGTAAATAAGACTTACACGGCCTTGTGTAAGCCCGGTCGCATCAGAGTTTCTTTGGGAGTCCCTTGTGCTTCTGATAAGGCTTTTCTTCTTGCGATGCGAGTTCTTCTTCTTGATGTGTGGGCCACTTGCTTCGTTGGTTCACAGTGCCGCTCCAGGGGGATTTCCTCTCGTATAAACAGAAAGGAGGATAGGGTTAACACATATACTTATATACACGTCAATGAGGGGGGGGATGGTGTGTTTATGGACCACCAAAAATTATATACTATATATTATAAACTGGCACTCACACGGACTAGTGTGAGTGTAATCTTATCTTGGTATCTTGTTGCCCAACCAATATCAGGTGATGAAAGGGTGGGGTATAGGGGTATTAGTGATAAATATATCACAATACTCACACGGGCCAGTGTGAGTACACACTCCTAGCGGTATCTTGCTCTTCTGTTCCAGTAGTAACTGATACTGAAGATGGGGTTAACATATGAAAGACACTAATGTCTGGAGGGTAAAAACTAACTTTAATATAAACATGAGAAATAAAAACAAAAACAAACACAGAAAACAAACGATTCTGTGAAGGTAAAAGCAAGGGGTAGACAGTATGGTGTATAGTTGTAGGGGGTCTCTCTCTTCCGCGTCCGGATGGGGAGCTACAACTACACCTCCGCCTCCTCTGTAATGTGCTATAAAATGTTCCAGGTAAATAGCAACGCGTTTCGTCCGGAACTGGACTTCCTCAGGCTCAGTAGATGTGGACCGGCTGTTCCTTGTCTCTTTTATGCAGGGATTGGCCAATCCAAATCGTAGTGTAGTAGCTTCCAATTTTTCATCTGCGACTGGACGCCGCCATCTTGTGAGGTGCGTGCGCATCGCGTGTTTTGTGAGATCGCGCGTGTGTAAAGTCAAATTTTAAATAAAGTTTTCAAAATTGAAGGGGGATGGTGTTGGGGGTTGCGTGCGCATCCTTGCATTAGCAGTGCAGCCGCATACCCTCGTGCAGGCCTCTGTTAGTGTCCATATTGTTTTGGGAATAAAGTTCCTCGCTTTTGAATGGAGTGATGTTGAGGGTTGCACGCGCATTCTTGTATATACCTCGCGGCTGTATACCCTCATAAAAGTCTCTGTGACTGTCTATTTGTGACCGGGTGTGGGTTTTGACCCAGAGAAGCTTGTAAACATGCCAGAGATAGCATGGAGGGTGTGAGTTATGCCTCCGTGAAATTCAAGTTTAAAGTTTGTTAGTTTTGGTGTGCCATAAGCCTCTCTATGTGGGCAAATAAAATTACATGTGTGAATAAGTGTGTGTCTCTTTTTATTCTTAAAGTGCATATATAGGTGATTGTTTTAGAATATAGCTAAACTAGAGAAAATTGTGCTTTGTTTTATTCCAAACATGATAAAAATAAATAAATGTAATCTTTGTATTATTCCAATCATGATAAGGGTGTATATGTAATCAAGGCTGGTTTGATTGCCTGTAGATAATGGTGTTTATATAGTGTTATTGGAGATATTTACAATTAAAGTGATATATAAATGGAATGTACTAATAATAGTGATAATGCGTGTAATAAAGGTGATGTATAACGTTTTGACTAATGTCCTATGGGGGTGAATATAATAAGTGAAATTTTATGTCCTGTGTGTATGCTAGTTAAATATAATAACATGCGTGCATTTAACTTAGGTGAAAAGGTGGGTGAATGTGGCGTGGATGAGTGGAACGGTAAGTGTAATAATATGTATAATGATACAGGAAATAGTCTCAGTGTGGGAGTACAGAAAAAGATATATAAAAATATTAAAATATAAAAAATAAAAAGATGATCCTAATAAAACAAGTCCAATGTTTATGGTGATGAAACTTAGAAAACCTCAGACGAACGCAAAAATGAATTTAAAAATGGTATTTTACCATTTTTAATACCATTTTTAAATTAATTTTTGCTCCGATTTATCAGGGATAGAGACCTCTCTCCAGATCATTTTTTATTCAAGTATCATCAACTCCACCTACTTTACTCAGCAGTGTGATTTAAACTTGATTCATTCGGTCTGAGGTTTTCTAAGTTTCATCACCATAAACATTGGACTTGTTTTATTAGGATCATCTTTTTATTTTTTATATTTTATATTTTTATATATCTTTTTCTGTAATCCCACACTGAGACTATTTCCTGTACATTATACATATTATTACACTTACCGTTCCACTCATCCACGCCACATTCACCCACCTTTTCACCTAAGTTAAATGCACGCATGTTATTATATAACTAGCATACACACAGGACATAAAATTTCACTTATTATATTACCCCCATAGGACATTAGTCAAAAGTATACATCACCTTTATTACACGCATTATCACTATTATGTTACATTCCATTTAATATCACTTAATTGTAAATACTCCCAATAACACTATATAAACACCATATTACTACAGGCAATCAAACCAGCCTTGATTCACTATACACCCTTATCATGATGGAATAATACAAAGATTACATTATTTATTTTATCATGTTTGGAATAAAACAAAGCACAATTTTCTTAGTTTAGCTATATTCAAAACAATACCTAATATGCACTTTAAGAATAAAGAAACACAACACATTATTCACACATGTAATTTTATTTCCCACATAGAGAGGCTTATGGCACACCAAAACTAACAACTTAAACTTGAATTCACGGGGCAGAAACTCACACCCTCCGCTATCTCTGGCATGTTTACAAGCTTCTCTGGGTCAAAACCCCACACCCGGTCACAAATAGACAGTCACAGAGACTTTTATGAGGGGTATACAGCCGGAGCGAGGTATAACAAGAATGCTGCGCGCAACCCTCAACATCACTCCATTCAAAAGCGAGGAACTATTCCCAAAACAATATGGACACTAACAGAGGCCTGCACGAGGGTATGCGGCTGCACTGCAATGCAAGGATGCGCAGCAACCCCCAACACCACCCCCTTCAATTTTGAAAACTTTATTTAAAATTTGACTTTACACACGCGCGATCTCACAAAACACGCGATGCGCACGCACCTCACAAGATGGCGGCGTCAGTCGCAGATGAAAAATTGGAAGCTACTACACTACGATTTGGATTGGCCAATCCCTGCATAAAAGAGAAAGGAACACGACCGGTCCACTCTACTGAGCCTGAGGAAGTCCAGTTCCGGACGAAACGCGTTGAATTTACCTGGAACATTTTATGCACATTACAGAGGAGGCGGAGGTGTAGTTGTAGCTCCCCATCCGGACGCGGAAGAGAGAGACCCCCTACAACTAACACCATACTGTCACCCCTTGCTTTTACCTTCACAGAATCGTTTGTTTTCTGTGTTTTTTTTTGTTTTATTTCTCATGTTATATTAAAGTTAGTTTTTACCCTCCAGACATTAGTGTCTTTCATATGTTAACACCCATCTTCAGTTCAGTTACTACTGGAACAGAAGAGCAAGATACCGCTAGGAGGGTGTACTCACACTGGCCCGTGTGGTATTGTGATATATTTATCAATAAACCCCATAACCCCACCCTTTCATCACCTGATATTGGTTGGGCAACAAGTAAACAAGATAAGATTACACTCACACTAGTCGTGTGAGTGCCAGTTTATAATATATAGTATATAATTTTTGGTGGTCCATAAACACACCATCCCCCCCCTCTGAAGTGTATATAAGTATATTGTGTTAACCCTATCCTCCTTCTTGTTTATACGAGAGAGGAAATCCCCCTGGAGCGGCACTGTGAACCAACGAAGCAAGTGGCCCACAAATCAAGAAGAAGAAACTCGCATCGCAGAAGAAAAGCCTTATAGAAGCACAAGGGACTCCCAAGAAACTCTGATGCGACCGTGCTTACACAAGGCCGTGTAAGTCTTATTTACCTTTATTCTATTTCACCTTCACACCAACACACATACACCCATGTGTGGCCTATCCTTTACATTGAACATTAGACACCTGAGCCACCACACCTGCTCAGGATATAACTGCTTCATCTTTAAAAGCAATTACTAGTTCTATAACACTGCCTGTTTCCCAACAATGTGTGCTCCCCCATCCTTTTTGTATTATTACCTACAGGGTCCGGGATAGATCCTGCTGGGGTTCCGAGTCACAAGAGGATAACACTCGAAAACCATTTACAGGCAGTATTACACCACTCTTTTATACTTGCACATCAGATAAGCCACACAGAGAGATAGCGCCCGGGTACCTTTCTAAACAAACTTATCTCAAATACATAACCTACATTATCTGTATTAAACCTCATTTGCCATTTACCTGCCCACGTTTCCAGTCTCTCCAAGTCCTTCTGGAGAGAAATTACATCCTCCTCTGATTCTACTACCTTACACCAGGGCCGCCAACAGCGGGGGACAAAAGGTATTGGCGTCCCGGGCCCCGTGGTCACCCACCCAGTCACTCTCACCCACCCAGGCACCCAGTCACTGTTTCCCACCCACCCAGTCACTGTCTCCCACCACCCAGTCACGAAACCCACCCACCCAGTCACTAACCCACCCCCCACCCAGTCACCCATCCACCAACCCAGTCACAAACCCACCCACTCAAGTCACCCACCCAGTCACTATCACCCACCCATCCAGTAGCCTACCCACCACCACCCACCCATCCAGTAGCCTACCCACCACCACCCACCCAGTCACTAATGTCACTAAGCCACCCACCCAGTCACTAAAGTCACTAACCCACCCACTCACCGTCACTAACTCACCCATTCAGTCACCCACCAAACCCACCCAGTCACCCACCAAACCCACCCAGTCACTCACCCAGTCACTGTCACCCACCAAATGTCAGTCACTAACCCACCCACCAAACCCACCCAGTCACTGTCACCCACACAGTCACCCACCCAGTCAATGTCACTCAGTCACAGTCACCTGTCTTTTGTTGAAAATATAAAAATAAACAGGTTGCATTGTAATGTTTTTTTATGTATCACAATAAGAAAACAGTTAAGTAACAAGTGTGCGCTAAAAATATTTTTCGTGGGTTGGTGCGAATGGGTTCAGGGGGGGGGGGGAAATCATTTGATACACTTCAATATAACATGGCTGTTAAACTCCTCCCGGACTCCTTCTACTGAAACATGAATGCAAGATAACATTGTGACAGTTGTGCTCTATATTTGCCTTGATACAATATGCTGTGAAGCAAACCTCACAATGTCAGTGAAGCCCAGAAGACTTATTTTCCCAATACGGACTGAGTTTGCGTGCCAGGACACTGAACAAAAACACTGCAGTATCCAGGAATACGACCCCAGGCACAATTTTTATTATGTAAACACGGGAGAGGTCTCGAAATATTCCACCGTACCTTCCCAAGCAGGACAGCCATCTTATGGCGCCATCTACCCTTATTTAAAGAAGCAACTCTGATCCAAATGTTCAGCTGGGAGTTATACATCCACACATCACGGCCGTTGATTCTACCACCTACCAACAAAGAAATTAAAATCAGAATCAATTATCCAATGTTATTTTTTCCATACATACAAAAATGCATCTGTTATGTTATTGTGACAAACACACGAGAACAAAAATAACAATTGACAGTGCACTCCTGAATTACCTTTAATTGTTATTACTATATACTAATTTAAATTTAATATACACACACACCACACACACACCCCACACACCCCCACACACCACACACACACACACACACACACACACACACACACACACACACACAACCACCACACACCACACACATTCTGTACCATGTTATCCCGGGTTTATATATAGCATTACACACCTTACACTGGGATTGACTTAATATTTTATTAAGAGGATACACTGAGCGAGTGCTTACGTTTTGTTTATATTTTGTCTTTTTCAGTGTGAAGTTTAAGCAGCTGCTCCTCCACATATCCCAGATACAATATGATGAAAAATAGTAAGGAAAGGCGGAAAGATTAAATACGAGGATTGAATATTTAGATAATTCTATTCCTCCAACTGCTGAGAAAGATATGGACATCAAATATAGTTTTATTAATCTAAAAAAAATGCAGAAAGAGGAAATGCGGTTTTGGTATGATAAGGTTTCCTTACAAAATTATATAGATTTAAAGATCATACCGCGAGGTCTTAGGATTCGAAAACCACCGGCCTTTGAAACAAATGAAAATGTTTTAAACGAATGGAATGAATCATTGACAAGTTGTTCCCTTGCACTTATGTCACATCTAGTTAAATTTAGAGAGGAGAGACTTGTCACTCTAGAAACAGCGATAGAGAAGGTTCAAAATGAATTAAAACCTCATTGTGAAGAAGTAGAATTCGTTCAATTAGAAGCCACTACTAATTTAAGAAATATACGTTTTGAGAAAGAACTTATTGATAGACTTCCAATTTTTCCTATCAGGGATAAGGATGATTATGCCAATGGCAAATTAATGAACTGGAGAACAAGAGACAGTTCTAATAACAACTATTATAAGAAATCCAAACCCAACTCTTTTAATATAAATAAAAATAAGAGCAAACATCAAGATACTAAATCTAGGAAAGAATCTATTGGCCCACTGGAGTCCGCATGTTTTGTGGAGACACGAGTGGACATTGCCTACCAATCCTGTTGTCTCCAAGGGTATTGTGACATCAAACAGATTTGAAAGCCTTGAAGTGGATAGCAGTGGTGACAATAGACCAGGTTTTGTCATCAGGGTGCTATACCAAAGGACATTACACACAACAGAACCCCAATTCTTTTTTAGGGAATACCCCAGATTTTTATCCTCAGGATGAAGGAAAAATGTATCCATTGTGGACCCAGAGATTCCCTTCAAATACACCTACAAGGAGAAAAGGGGAAGACGAGGAATTAGAAGAGGAAGAGCTATCCAGGAGAAGAAAAACAACAAAACATTGAGGAGCAAGTTGGTATCTAATGAAATCCTCAATCTTTCATCACATACACTCAGTGACAACCAGCGTTCCCTTTTAATTAGAGGTTTAGGATTTGCACCTAACTCCAGACCTTCATCATTTGAACTATTTGTTGATCTTAACCGATTCATTAGAAACATTACACTTAAAAGATTTTTTGCCATAAAAGAAGGGAAAAATGTCCATAAATTGTTCAATACTCAAGAACGTGCATGTATTGAACATATTGAGTCGGTTATGGATGAATCTGTCTCTACTGAGAATATCACTGGATGTGATTTCTCGGTATATTCAAATTCATCAGTCAACGAATCGAGTAATATATCTCTACCAAATATTTTACACTCACAATTTGCACCAAAATCATTATAATACCCTTATTTATCAAAGGGAAATTATATTGAATCTTTTTACTCACTTGTGCTTAAAGACTTTGAAAAGATGTGTTTAGTACCTTCTAATGCCCATGCTAATCTTACTGTTGGCGAAAGAGAGACCCTTAAAGAACTTCAAGAACTTGATACAATTGTTATACGTCAGACCGATAAAGAGTGTGCTATCATATTACGAGACAGGGGCACATACATTAGAGAGGCAGAGAGACTCCTATCAGATCAGGAATTTTATATACAATTAAGAGCAGACCATGTAGATGAATTCCAGAGTCTGTTCCTCTCTCTTTTGAATAAAGTTAGATCGGAGGGTGTTATACCAACAGCAGAGCTAAAGTATTTGTATAATCCACACCCACATGTCTCTGTCTTTTATCACCTCTCTAAGACGCACAAGGATCCTGTCAATCCACCCTGTAGACCTATCATATACAGGATGAAGTCCATGACATCGGGGATGTCCAGGTATGTAGATTACTATCTGCAGCACTATGTGGTGGAATTACCATCCTACCTCAGGGACTCCCTGCATGTGATGGACTCCATCTCGTGTATCAAGTGAAATCGACCTACCTTTGGGCTACACTCGATGTACCGGCTTTATATACTAATATTGAGCATACCAAAAGGTCTGGCTGCTATTGTGTACTTCTTGAATGCTGATAACAAACATCCTAAAGTGCAGCAAGAATTCTTACTAGCGTGTATCCAGTTCATCTTGTCCCATAATTATTTTTTGTTTAATTAACTATTTTATCTTCAGATCTGTGGAACGGCCATGGGGACCAGGTTCACCCCCCAGCTATGCGAACCTATTTATGGGTTTTTGGGAACTCTAGAACATCTGGGCCAATATTGAGTTGAGGTTGGGCATGGTGTACTATGGCCATTTCATTGATGACATTATTATAATTTGGGATGGAACAAGAAAGGATCTGGATTTTTTTTTGCTGGTTTTGAACATGGTTTGAAGTTTACACACACCATTCATAATGAAGAGATTGTCTTTCTGGACCTTTCTCTATCCATCGATGGAGATATGAATATCCAAACCAAGGTACTCTTTAAGGACGTTTCAGCTAAAAGATATCTGCATGCAAAGAGTTGCCATCACCAGAAGTGGCTCAATAACATCCCATTTAGCCAGTTTAGTCACCTCATGAGAAATTGCTCTGTTGAACAAGACTTTGAACACCAATCAAAAATGTTGAAAGATAGATTTTTGGCAAAAGGTTACAAGCAATCCATCATCAAGGAGTTACATAGTTACATAGTTACATAGTAGATGAGGTTGAAAAAAGACGTACGTCCATCAAGTTCAACCTATGCTAAATTTAGACAACCGATACTTTATTCTAGATCTATACTTACTTATTGATCCAGAGGAAGGCAAACAAAAAACCCCATTAAGGGGAAAAATTAATTCCTTCCTGACTCCAAGAATTGGCAATCGGATTAATCCCTGGATCAACATCCTTCCCATGTATACTTATTTGGTATATCCCTGTATACCTTTCCCATCTATAAAGATGTCCAACCTTTTTTTTGAACAAATTTATTGTATCTGCCATCACAGTCTCCATGGGTAATGAATTCCACATTTTAACTGCCCTTACTGTAAAGAACCCTTTCCTTTGTTGCTGGTGAAATTTCCTTTCCTCCAACCTTAAGGGATGGCCCCGAGTCCTTTGTACTGCCCGTGGGATGAATAGTTCTGTTGAAAGCTCCTTGTATTGTCCTTGAATATATTTGTATATAGTTATCATATCCCCTCTTAGACGCCTCTTTTCTAATGTGAATAAATCTAATTTAGCTAGCCTCTCCTCATAAGTTAGAATGTCCATCCCCTTTATTAATGTGGTGGCTCTGCTCTGCACTCTCTCTAGTTCCATAATGTCTTTTCTTAGGATTGGTGCCCAAAATTGTACTCCATATTCAAGGTGTGGTCTTACTAATGCTTTGTAAAGGGGCATAATTATGTTTACTTCCCTTCCATCCATTGCCCGTTTGATGCAAGATAAGATCTTGTTTGCCTTTGCAGCTACTGCATGACATTGGGCACTATTGCTAAGCCTGCTATCTACAAGCACTCCTAAATCCTTCTCCATCAAGGATTCCCCCAATATATCTCCATTTAATTTGTAAGTCGCCTTTTTATTCTTGCATCCCAAATGCATAACCTTACATTTATCTGTATTAAACCTCATCTGTCATTTACCTGCCCACGTTTCCAGTCTCTCCAAGTCCTTCTGAAGAGAAATTACATCCTGCTCTGAGTCTTTTTCTAAAGCTAAGTTACAAGAGAGAGGGGTTCTTATGAGTGAGTCACGCAAAAGATATTTTGAAAAGAGAGAAAACGCTAGGTCTAGAGCAGTTGCTAATCAGGCCAAATCTGGCACTTCTAAATTTGTGACTAAATTCAACACATCTGCAAAATAATTAAGATTCTAAATACACATTGAAAAATCCTCTAATGTGAACCACATTTAAGAGAATTCTTGCCCAATAGAGCACCTGTAGGCGACCAATGTTAAAAATGTAATAGCGCAGAATAAATTGAAAACTAAATTGAGAAACAAAACTACAAATACTAATGGGAACTTCGGGTGCACGAGGTCAAAATGCATAATGTGTAGACAGATGTGTTTAGAACATACATTTGCATCACATTTGGAGCAACTATGGGGTTAAAGGGCATATTGAATGCCAAACCCTGTATGTTGCATACATGCTGAGTTGTCCCTGTGGGATGCAGTACATTGGGAGAACTATTCGTTCTCTCAATGTAAGATATCTAGAACACAGGAGAAATGTGGCAAGGGGTATAACTGCACACAGCGTATCAAGACATTTTACTCTCCATCATGACAAAGATCCAGGACTCCTGACAGTCATGGGAATTGAGCATGTCCCCCCTTCTATTTTGGGAGGAGACAGGTTCAAAACCCTGTGCAAAAGGGAGACCTATTGGATTTATATGATAGGTACACTGGCCCATGCCGATTTTAATGAGTGTATTGACACCAGTACTCTTACAGATTTATTCATGTCTCTGGTCTCATCCTGCGTGTTTCAAAGCTCTGTAACCTTATCACCCCCTACAAGTGTTCCCTTTCTCTCCTGTTATACCCTATTCCATTTTCTTTTCTTTCCCATACCAGTCACCCCACCTTCTCCCCATTTCCCCCCCCCTCTCTGATTCTTCTCTTTCCCTTTCCCCAGAAGCATTGTTGTTTTTTCCAGTCATTATTTATAGTTATTGATTTTTTAGTCATTTGCATTTATAGATGTGCACTTTTTATATGGTTTTTATATTATTTTTTTTCACACTGAGTAGTTTAATATATTGATACAATTTAAATTCAATGTAAAATCCCTACTTAGCGTATTTAAATTTGCACAGATTGGGAGGCGCAGACTAATATATATATATATATATATAGTTCGACAAAACACCCAAAAATCTACTCGCCCAACCAAAAAAATCTACCCGCCACCTAGTCCCGCCCCCAATCCCGCCCCCAACCTCGCTTTAAAATAAAATATATAAATAAAATACATTTAATAAATTCCTAGTCAGAACAACATTCGTTTTTGACATAAATGTATTTATTGTATTACATTATACTACAATTAGTCCTTGTTACGTGTGTGTGTGTGTAAATGTCGGATCTAGAAATAAAAGCCAGGTGTGAATGACTAGTTTCCTGAACCCCTTAACCAGTGTCTGGACGTCCCGCTTCACAATATCTAAAGCAGCAATCCCGCCTGGGATCTTACCTGATCCACAGTCCCTCAATGTCCAGGTACCCTCATTCCCACAATGTTATACATTGGAGGGGAGGTGTTTCTTACCTGTCTTCTGGGTTAGGGGGGTTCCGATGTCTTCTGTGTGAAACTTGAGTCAGAGCTGGAATAAAGCAGTGTAGGTTATATCCGTGTAGTATAGGGCAGTTAAGATATATAGGGTAAATAAGAGATCCAGAAACAGAGTGTGAGATAGACACAGAGAGAGGGTGAGAGAGAGAGGGGTGAGAGAGAGAGAGGGGGTGAAAGAGAGAGAGAGAGGGGGTGAGAGAGAGAGGGCGAGAGAGAGAGAGGGCGAGAGAGAGACAGAGGGCGAGAGAGAGACAGAGGGCGAGAGA
>WSYH01004344.1:0-37844 GCA_036426205.1 Ascaphus truei
AGAGAGTGAGCCTAGCCTGAGGTAGTGCAAACACGAGTCAGATCTACGTTAGGTACACAAGGTGGTGCACAAGGCACGTTTATTGTACTGATGTGGTAGCTGCCCCGCAGAGCGGAGCTCCATGTACAATAATCCAGTATACAGTGATCGAGAAACAACCGTCAGAATGGAGGATCTGCAAAGAGCAGAAGGTCCAGGATGCCGGACTGAGGAAGCAGAACAAGCTACAGAAGAGACTTTTGTGAGTTTGATGTGGAATGGCGTGAAAGCCGTGGCTGCGCCATGTTTGTCCTGCCTATTTTCTCGGGAAAGTACCCTCGAGACTAGTGAGGACAACAGTCTTGCGAGATGGGAGGAACGAAATGGACTTTGTTATACACCAATAAACAAACAGCCAGACGCTACCTCAAATATGAAGAAGGACAGTACTCACCAAAATGGCGGTTCCCGCGTTCCCGGGACACCGCGTGGGCCAGCTGCAGAAAGTCTTGCAACTTTGCAGTTTGCTGATTGTTGGCCAGGATTGGCGGCAACGAGAAAACTCCACCCTGTTGGGGAGTTTGGCGCGAAAGCTGGAGCCGCGCCCTCATGGACTATGACTCACTCCGCCCCTGTGCTGGGTCAGCCTACAAAGCTGCGAGACATCCCCCTAGTTTCAACCAGGGGGAGTGGTCTGCAATTCCACCGGATGCCAATGGAGGAAGTAGGGGGAGAGATTGCTCAACCATCCCCTGCACTTCAGTTGCGAAGAGCCATTGATCAATACAGACCTCTAAGACGAGTGCCTCCGTTGGTGACTATGGCTGAACATCCAGAGAAAGTGGACCAGAGTCCCTTGATCTCTACCCATCCCTATTCGGTCAAGCGGGAGACTCAGGAGCCCTGTTGCCTGCAGGTGCACCACCAGACACGAACACGTAATGGGGATTAAGTAGACCACCCGGCCAATGTGAGATTGGGGGGGGGGGAAAGCCGTTACATATGTATGGCCAATTTTTTCACCAGCAGTATGCTCCTTACACGGAGAAGCGCGGTAAATATATATACATTTGTTTTATATTTGTATTACATTAATTTATGATCTTGCATGCTATCAACAGAGGTGAGCAATTCTGTCCCAGGTTCAGTTTGTTTGGGTTCTTGTGATTAAAAAAAATTGAATTGATTAAACATTTGAACAAAGTTTTCTGTACTTTTTTTTGTCGTTTTGTAAACCTAAATTTTGGCAAAACACTGCTAATTTTGATCAATATTTCATTTTTCAAATATTGGAAAAACATTGGTTCAAGTGAGATTTTTCTCATTGCCCCTTTTTTCAATCAAAATTTTTTTTTTTATTGAGTGCAGTGTACAATCATCACATACGCTACCAACCCATTGTCTCACATAACGGTACCCCGAACAGCTCATTTTGTATTTGGGGTCACAAAAGACATACCGGGGATACGCACAGACCCACCAGACTTACGGCCAGACTACACCGGGAAAAAGGTGGGGAGGGGGGGTGGAGGGAAGGGGTGGGGCTGCCCCAGACAGGCTCCGGGTCAGCTGGGCTCGTCCTGGCCATCACAGCCGCAGAAAGGCTCCGGATCATTTGGATTTTGGAGGCTTCAGGTTCGTCAGATCTCGGGTTAGCTGTTATCTTATTGTTTGCGGACGTCTGCGAGTATGTACACTAGACCCTGTTCACTCCCGTTTCTGCCAAATTTAGCTGTTCCTCTTTGTTGACTGTATTCTAGTCTCCCGTCAGCATACACTCGTCCACGGAGAAACCCGCCTATAGCTATTACAGCAGTATGTTGGAGGCATTGATCCCTGGGAGAATCGTTCAGGGCTAACCATGGAGCCCAGACTTTTAGGAAGTTTGTGTGGCCGGTGTCGTTAATCCAGACGTCTAACTGTTCCATCCGGAAACGTGCCAAATTCGATTTTCTGATTTTTGGGATATTTGGTAGTTCGGGGCTCGTCTCCACAATGCTGCGATTTCGCACACTCAGGGCAGTGCAAAATGGTGCAATTAATTTGTGCTCCGAATCTGTTTAAAACCCCGGGGTGCGTCTGCAGCATAAACAACCATGGGTCCAAAGGTCGGATCGTGCGGTCGAGAATTCTCTGGAGGCCAATTTCTGATATCTTCCCAGATTGGGGTAGTATCTTGGTGCAACCCCACAGCAGTGCAGATAAGTCTGTGCCTGCTCCCACATGTATTTAGGTAACACAGGGGGTAGCCTCATGACAAACTTTGATAATCGTAGTGAGGGGTCAAATACCACCACAATAGGACCTTCTACGCGTTCTCCTTCGACACGTCGGCACGATTGAAGCTCTTAGCTGCGTCCAAGACAATATAGTCCCAGTCCTCGTCCATCCTAGTGTTGTCACCCTAGAGTCTCTTCTGCCCATCTGATTCTCATATTTTAGACACAGTCACGTCGGCGTCGGGAGTCGGACAGACCACCGCTTTTACATGTAGCAAAAGTCCCTTGGGTTACTGTTCCTCAGTAAGGAACAGATCTGTTTGCCCAAATAGTGCTGTTTAGCGCGATGTGGAATTTGTGCATAGAAAGCTCTTATCTGAGGTAATCTAAAGAATTCTGAATGTTGGAATGGACTTTCAGACTTATTTGCTCAATCGGACGATTTCATCGATCTATTCTACCCTCCAGGTTTCAAGGCGAGTATAGCCTTCTGCGTCCATATAATAAAATCTTCTTTCTTCGCAGGCCTGGAGCGAACGATCAGGGTTTCCAAAATGTATGTCTCAAGAGTGTTGGTCTCATCAGGACGTGTTTATTATTTGCATTGTCCCAACTGCCAATGAGCTGACAACCGCGGGAGCGGGTGTGTGAAGTCCTTGCGGACCTTTTTTGGGAGCCAGATCAGGTTCCTGCAGTTGCCACCGGGGCACAGCGGCCGCCTCGCATTTCCACCCATCGCTCTCCCAATAGGATGGGGTGTGCCATGGATAATTTTGGTTAATTGGGCCGCTCTGATAATGGATACACGCAAGGTACCGCTAATCCCCTCTTGTTGTGGGGGTCGAATTAGGTGGCTAGTTTTGATGCGGGGGTTTTATACCCAGATAAACAACTTCACCATTGCGGACTGTAACCGAAGGATCTCTTCCCTATTATAGGACGGGAAGAGTCTGAAATAGGTACAGATATTCTGGGAAGGAGGTGTTCACTTTTTGAGAGTTAATCCTGCCAATCCTAGGATATGTTGTACCCTGCCCATTTCCGGAGATCTTCTTCAGTTTCCGGAATTGTCTGGGTATTTTGCCTTATAAAGGGTGCCTGATTGCTTCGTGATATTTATCCCTAATATTTATGGGGAGGTTTGCCATTGAATTCAAATTACACACGTGATCAGTTTCTCCGTGACCTTAGGTAAGTGATACTAGAGCTTCTGATTTTGCTTGGTTAATTTTGAAACCGATACCAAAAGCATTAAATTCCCCCTAGTAATTGAAGACGTTTGGCAGAGAGGTGAGGGCTGTAGTAGCGTGAGTATACTCGTCATCAGCGTACAGGGCCACCTTATGTGGCTGGTCACTAATTTGGATTCCACATATTCGGGCTGAGGCGGATATGCGGTCCGGCTAGTGGGTTCGATGCATACGCAAAGAGAAGGGGTGACAGAGGACAGCCTGCACTGGTGCCGCTCTGAATATCTGGAATTCTTCGAGGGGAAGCTCCTGGTGTCTGACCTTCGCCGTCGGTCCCTTATATAGAGCGAGAATTGCCTCAATCATTCTCCCACCTAGGCCAAAAGCCCCCACTCGTCTCTCTCAGTAGGGCCAGTCAATTCTGTCGAACGCTTTGTTTTTCTTTCTGCATCTAATAAGCACACGCATAGACGGGATATTCTTTTTGTGCGCCAGATCAATCAAATCTATAATCCGTCTGGGTTATCATCAAGCTGCTTGTCGACCACATATGAACCCCCTTGAATCAGGATGGACCAATCTTGGACAACACCTGGTTTAGGTCGGTTAGCTAAAGTTTTGAAAGATTTTTGTATCTGCGTTTATTAAACGAGATGGGCCTGTACTTTCGCTTAACAGTCCGCTGGGGGTCCTTTCCTGGTTTGTGGATTACTGAGATAGACGCTCGGGGAGCATCGAGTGCCGGGATGGTGGGCACATCCAGAAGGAATTGCATAGTTTTAGTAGATGAGGAGCTAATATTTTTACGAAATTTTCTATAAAGAGATTGGAAAAGCCATCTGGGCCTGGGGGCCTTGGCTGCTTTTAATGACTTCATTACCTCGTAGGAGTTTCCTCGAGTAAAGTCTGCCTTATTGCGTCCGCTCTCCTCTCTGTCACTTTAGTGCCAAGAGCCTCTGCTAAGAACGTTCTTTAGCCGTGTTTTTTGTGTGTTGCGTGTGTGCCACCTTTCGCCCCATGCGTAAAGGGTTTTCATTGTTTTAAATTCTTGGACTATTTTTTTGGGGTCAGCAGAGGTCAGATCCCCCTGTTTTTGTTCGAATGTCTGAATTTGGGAGCTTTGGTTTTTGTCTCGTATTTGTTGGCAATTAGGGTATCTGGCCTGTTGCTTCTTCGAAAAATTTCCGTCTAAGAACCATGTCAGCTCCTTTTCAGCAGGGAGGTCAGCAAATATTAAGTTTGGTTTTAGTGTCTAGCAACTCCTTAAGGGTCATTGCATCTTTGCTAATTGTTATGGTCGAGGCTGAGAGGACTGCAATTCTTCTTGTAACCGATTAATTGTTGTGTCTCCTTCTCCCTCTTTTCGCTTGCTTGCAATCCTTATGAGCTCTCCTCTCAGAGTTGCCCTTATGGGCCTCCTCCTAGGGGTAGCCTGCGAAGTCACTTCCCATTCTCTTGAAAGTATTCCCTGATTCTTCCCCTACCTTTTGTGCATAATCGGGATTTTATATATTAAAACTTCATTTAGTTTCCAGTTCGCTCCTGGTCTGTCTAGAAATAATAAGCATCCGTCACCGCTTCTGATCGGCGCATGATCTGACCCACGAATATCGTGATGCCCCGAGTGGGAGTCTGTGAAAACCATTCTATGGATACAAAGAGGTAATCTATCCTACTATAGTCTGTCATGTGGTGGGAGTAAAATGTAAAATCCTTTGGTCGGCTGTTTGTTTTCCCTCCATATATCTACAAATTATTAGCTCTCACCCTCTATTCCAGGTTTGTCTAACCTTTGATTTAACTTTGGCCGTTCGGGGGTGCATCTATCCATTCGGATCTAGTGTCTGATAAAAATCGCCCCCTAGTATTATGCTCCCTGTGCTATCCTCTGGAGACTGAGAAAAAACCGTTCCAGGAAAGCTTCTGTCCTTCACTTGGCGCATAACGTTTGCCAGTGTGATCGGTTGGCCTCGTTATTCGCCGATTATAATTAAAAATCGCCGTTGTAGTCTTTTTTAATGGTCTTAATCGCAAAGGCAAACGGTTATGCAGTAAAATAGGTAGCTTACTCCTCTTTTTTTTTTGGTGGGCTGAGGCTGAGAACCAATTCCTAAATCTATATCAATATATTTTGGTGAGCTAGTTTTGGAGAATGCGTTTTCTTGTAAACAATTATTCGGGGTCATGTTTTTTAGTAGTCCGCCATAGCTAGTCTGCGTGTTCCCGGATTGTTAAAACCTGTTCACTTGTGGGTGAAATAATAGTGATGCCCTTTACTCATGATTGTATTGCCGACACTTTTCTTCTTTTCGAAATCACCGACAGACCCCATGGTGTGTGCGACGACGGCTGGGTGCTTATCCAGGTGCCCTCTGAGTGCCCTGCTGGTATGGAGACTCTTGTGTGTTATCAGCAACATGCTGGCCCAGTTATGGGGCGTGGTCCTCAGATCTATCTCCGGACTCTGTTCCTTGCCCTTGTTTCCTGGAACTCAACGGTCTGCATGTGGGAAAAACCGAAGGGCACACACCGGGGAAACATGGGGAACCAACATAGACAAATAGAACCTTTGTGTACAGACGGGGTCGCCCCCACGCTGTCACCCTGGTTGCCCCTCCTGGGTGTCCGGTCAGTTCCCCAGCCGGGTGGTTTCCCTCCCGTCTGCTAGAGTCCCCTCCCACCACGGCCCAGTGGGTGTCTTGCATGGGCTCCTGCCTGAGGGATAGCCCCCAGCTGCCACCTGGAGTCCCATGACGAATGGTAGGCGTGAGCGCTCCTCCCGTCTCCTCCCGCCATTAATGTCCATATAAATAAAACAAAACAGTACCCATTTTTTTTTTTTTTTTTTTTTTTTAAACTTTCCCCCCCCCCCCCGCTCTTTTCGTTCTTCTCTCCCCCTTTTTTTTTTTTTTTTTTTTTTATTTATGATACCGTGAACCTGTTTTGTGCCTGGCAGTAAACTCACTCTCCTTATGCCTGTATGTTCCTGTTCTGGGATGTGTCCTATGCTTATAGCAGCTATGGACCCCTGTTCTTTTCTTTCCCCCCCTTACCTCTAGAGGGCCGGGAGTGCCCTTAATCTCTCAGTGTTTTCTGATTTATGTTCCCTATATATGAGCTTTGTGTTGATTTTTATGTTTTCCTTTACTGGTGTTTATGTGGCTGAGTTTAGGCTAAATACATGTCTATGGGTGTGGGCTTAAACTCCTCGCGACGAATGTCCGTCGCGGGCCTATGACGTATGTCGCCTTTGGCCTCTTGTCTTTAGATGGTCCGACCTCTGCCTCTACCAAAGATGGCCGCCGTGCCTATCCCTGTGACGTCCTTGCCGCCGGCGGGCGCAATTTTCTCCTCGGCTGGTCAACAGTAGATGGATGTCTTCCCGCGTTGTCTTCCCGCCACTGTCCTTCTTCTTCCGGGTGCTGGTTTCTTCTCCGTCTGTCCATGACCGGAACGCGCCAGTCTTGGTCAACCTGCGTGTCACCGCCTCTCCACCGTGCCCCTCTTTTCTCTTCTCTAGGACAATCTTCCTCTGCCTCGAAGTAAGTGGCCGCTGATCTGCTTCATAATTTCATGCTCGTCGGACAGGCATTCGCTTCCACGTGTTTTTAAGGGGATATTTTTTGTCCCATTGCTGGGGCTGTGTCGGTGGCATCTCCCCATGCTGTGGTGATAGAGTGTATTTGTCACAGCGCCATTTTTGACGCAAACTGGGTCCGCAACTGCGGAAACTTTAAGTTGGTTGGGCTGATTTACATAGGTGTAAAACACATTGCATGTCCCTTGTTTAATAATCGGGTGTGCCCTTCTGCGGCTCCCGAACTGTTCCGTTTGGGGCTAGCACTCTCTGCCAGTTCCACCTCCTGATGGGCTCCCCTCTTGAGGCCTGTTGATGCGGGGCCTCTCTTTCACTCCCAGTTTGTGAGGAAATCATCCCCCTCTCTTGGTTCTCTCTGCTGAGATGGCCCTCCCGTTCTTGATGACAAGTAGGCCGAACGGGGAAGGTCCATCTATATGCTAATGCTCTGTCCCGAAGGACCTCGTGACCGGCGCTGCATGTCTGCCGTCTGCCAGTGTGAGCGGGGAGAGAGTCCTGAAACAGTTGGGTAGTTTTCTCTGTCTATCGAACTTGCGAGGCATTTGGGTGCGTGTCTTCTGGAAAAGTGTCTTCTCTGGTAGCGAAGTAATGCAGTCGGTGCCTATTACATCACGCGTGGCTTTGATTAGCACAGGTCGGCTCCTGAGAGCGCGGTGGCGGCGGTCCATCAGGAGCCCGGTGTAGGGGTGGTCGGGCAGCAGGGACCCATCCGCGAGAAAACAAGTCTCTATCTCTGTAATCTCTTCAGGGATGCCCACGGATCCGTAATGTTTACGGGCGATCCCTGTTCTCTGCACTTCTGCCTGTCTGCTAATTCTGTGATTTGGGCTTGTAAGTGTGAGGATCACTTGTCAGTGTATCGCATTGGTCTTTTGAAGTTGCCGGGGCATTTTTTTCTTCCAGCGTCCCCCTGTGCGCTCCCCCACTACTCCCTGAACCTCCTTGCGAAGTTCCTGTATTTTCTGCCCGAAACGTTTATGCATGTCATTATAGAGCCGGTCAAAATCACACGCGCTTACACCGGCAACTTGTTCAGGCTCCTCCACTGCTTCCTCCTCGCGGCGGAGTCCGACCCCGCGGCTGAGCCCGCCGCCATTGCGGCACACGAACCCTTTGCCGCAGATCTGTTGAGTATCTGCGAAGATCGCCCGTGGCTTTCTTTTATTAGATTGCGGGGCCATCTCTGATTGCTCTTTATTCACTGAGTATAAGTGCCGGATTGAAGGTCGCAATAAAGTGGTTTTTTCAGCTTTAATGGTTTGGGGGGAACGAGCTTCTAGGCTTAAGCAGCCATCTGCCTTTCCATCGCGCATGCGCCTCCCTCATTGCCCCTTTTTAACGAAGCTTCGTATCATTGTGACTTGTTACCAGTTTTATTTGTACAATATTTGCAGTTTACAAGTTACCTAAAGGTTTTTTCCCATCTTTAGCTATCATGTACCTAATTAGTTACAGTAGGTTCTTCTTGTACATAAATTCCATTGAAATACTGCTTTTTAATCCTACTACGCATGTATGCTAGTATTGAAACATTCCAGCCACAACCCCTTCATTTTAACCAATAAACTGTTTAATTAAATTGTTAGTAAATCAGCTTTAGAGTAAAGATTTTATTTATCAAAACCTCCCTGGTTCAAGACTTGAGATACACGTGGAGCAAAAGCAGCACCACATTTATCATAGACAAGAAATTCTATGTACCTGTTTAACTCAAATGTAGTATCCAGTAGACAAGGTTAAATTGACTCCTATAAATGTCTACTGGATGTTTTTCCTTACAGTTGTTCTATGTATCTCATGTTTTACCTGCTTCCACGTGTTATGGTAAACTCACCCATCACATACAGATGTAGCAGATTTTATTGCACTGGTTACCACGTGGTAACGTGCAGTATTCCATGATTAGTTTCCAAATTGTTTCCATGGAGTTGCAGTAAATCGTACAATCAAAATTGCGGCAGCATTAATATGTTATCATGTGATAACAGGTGCAACAATGTCTGCTTTATCTGTATAGTACTTGTAGTATATTATAATATGTAACTGGAGTGCTGTTGAAAACTGACTATAAAAGATCAAAGCAAAAAAAAAGATAAATGCACATTGGAATTAATTAAAACCCAACATTTCATCATTATTAACCCCTTTGTTTGTATTACGTGTATCACGCTGCACAAAAATCTGCACATCTTAAACTCTTGCAAATATTTCATTGACATTTGTGTTTTAGTTACATAATTTGGAGAAAGTCAGGAGGCGTTTAAGATGTGCAGGCTGTTGTGCAGCATGATGGAAGTACAGTAATTAAAAATGGTTAATAACTATGAAATGTTTGGTTTTAGAAAATTTGGATGTGAGATGTCTTTTTTTTTTTTTATCTGTTTTATCTGCTCCATAAATTACCGTCTTGGTGAAGTGCAGTTAACATTGTGCAGACATAAGCATGCTACAACTGGAGAATGACAATCCGGTTCTGTATTGTGCAGCTTGACATTTTCTTAAAGGCCTTCCAGGTTTTGTTAATAGAGTTTGTCAGAAGTGACCAGCTCAATATTAATACATTGAATTATGGAAGGAAAGCTGCGCAGAACCTTGTCACCTTAAATGTTAATAATGCAATTTCACAGAGACTAATTATTCATAAAAGATAACCAAATTGTAAATCATCTCAACTCAGATGGGGGAATCGAGAATCAGGCTTAAGCAACACATCCTTTACTGATTTAACATTACATGTAATAAATACTGTACATTTAAAGGTCTTTGTCCAATGAAAGTGTACATTGGGAATTTCAACACCACACAAAGTAGGATTAGTTTATTAGTCAATATTGTCCCCAAAAATACATAATTAATGTATCTATTAATAGCTTTAAAAAATATAGTGCACTATGTTCTTCCCCCAGTCCGATATGCTCTTCCTGTGTCTCTAACTTAATTAGTCGAATCTACATACGACACATCTTTCATTTTACAAAGTTGGCTTGCATTAGCACTCCTTCACTTCTGTCCAGAGAATACTTACTGCTAATGTCTCCGCTGTCTTGTACTGTACATGTACAGTAGCTGCATGTGAACCATTGTGCCTTCTATATAGAGGTGCAGTAATGCAAAAGTGTTCAAGTTCACTTCACAAATGCATGTGCAAAATCATTAGGAAATTTGCTTGATGGTGAAAAGTTTTAAAAAATGTACAAAGCTTCCTTTCTTTTCAAACTTTTCCAGATCATTGTTAATGGCTTTGCAAAAACCTACTAAACCATCCAATCTTTATTTTTTGAAGATGTCCAACACTATTCACCGTATCCACAAAGTTCCTCCAGATCTATAATTTTTTTAAAGAGGATGTCCGGACAACTCCATGTCCAAAAAAACCATCATATTTATCTGTGACTTGAGGGACTGAGGGTCACTGTGAAAAGGGTATTTTTGTGAAAGAATATCTGTGTGTGTACGTGAGCAGGGGTCTCCGGAGCAGAACCGTGATGATTTTAGGTCCGGGGACACCCTGACACCCGGGATACATGCCCCGTTATGAGGTGCCAGTAACGACTATGCATTTTAATATTTTGGTCACGTGACGTGGGACATTTAAATGCATAGGAGACACCGGCACCCCATAACGGGGGGGCCTGTATCTCGGGAATCAGGGGGTGCCCGGGCCTGAAATCAACGCGGCTCTGCTCCGGAGACCCCCCTGCTCACGTACACTCGTATTAATTTTTTTTATTAAAACAACTTCCTTACCGTAGTGCCTAGACGCTAAGGCAATGAAGGGGTTCAACTTCAATAGCCTGTTTATTGGGGGCAGAGGCGATGGATGAAGGGGTAGTAGACCCAGGGTGGGTGGTTAGGCCTGCCGGGAAGGTTGCGGAGGAGTTAACTGCTATGTTATGAATGGGTTAACCAGTCCCCCTTACCCCTGCCCTCAGCCCCGGTAGGCCTAAACAGCCACCCTTGGGACTACTACCCCATTCACCCAATCCCTCTACCCAATAAACAAAAATAAACACAACAACCCTACTACCAACCACATCTATGCCAAATAACCCCCCAACACATACAGTAATACAGTAGGAAAATTACAATTATCCAGATATGGATAATTGCTCATTTGCCTATACTAAATAAAACATTATCCAGCCAGAATAAATAAATAAAACTTGCACTGACGTCTGCCATGATTAAGGGCATCCTTATCGCCATACTCCAGGTCCATATCCTCTGTTGGCAGCAAGAGTACAATCAAAAATACAATCTAATGGCCCCTAACCCCTTAGCAATTAATAACCGCTATAGTAATTAAGGGGTTATCCCACCTCCCCCAATACCGACCCGGGAGGCCTAACCGCCCAACCCAGCGGCACTATACCCACCTTCTACCCATTGATTGGCACAGTGGTACATCATACTGTAACGATGGGGTTGCTAGCCCGTTAATAAAGGGGTTACCCCCCAGCTGGCAACCCCTACCATCGTGCTGGAGGCGAGGGGTTAATGTAATGATGTGTGATAGTCTGTATGCATTCCCCTTCTTCAGCACAATATGTGTTTCCCCTTGTTTCATATGTTCCCGCCCAACTACGTGGTTGCACCAAACACATACACAGAGATCAGGTCAGGAGGGCAAGGGTTAATGGTGCTTTAGTGTTTATGACCCTTTGTTCCCCTTTCCCGCCCGTGGGGCCACCATTTGCCAGGAGTACCGGCAACCGCCAGAGCCCATGTGGTTCTATGCAAAGTTTAAAGGGCGGCTGCAACGGTGGAAAAAGGATGTGGGCTTCAAAAATGATTAAAACCCATGTTTCTATCTAAGGTTCAGTGGGGCGTAGAGAGCTGGAATTTGGCCACCATGCAGTCACCCTTCCGGCATGATTGCATGGCAATTTGCAGCCCTCTCGGACTAACCGAACGAGGGGAGTTTAAGTGTATAAGTTATAGTTGCCGCTATTGGCCGCCATGGAGGGAAAAAAGATGCTAGGTTTAAAAAATGTTTTAAACCTGATATTCCTATCTCCGGTTCGGTGATAGCTGGAAGGCTGGAATTTGGGTTGTCATGCCTCCGGCATGATTGCATGGCAGTTTCCAGCCCTGTCAGACTAACCGAACGGAAGGTATTTCATATGTATAGTTACGGTCGCCGCTATTGGCCGCCATGAGGGAAAATATGTTGCCGGTTTTAAATATTGTATAAAACCTGAAATCACTATCTCCGGTTTGGTGAGGGCTAGAGGACTGATATTTGGCCACCAGGTAGTCACACCTGGTTGCATGGCCATTCCCAGCCCTCTCAGGCTAACTGAACAGAGTATGGTTAACTGTACAAAGTGTGGTTGCCGCCAATGACTCCAATGGTGGAGAAATGTGGTTTGTGTAACATGAATTCGAAAACCCAATATTGCTATCTCCGGTTCGGTGATAGCTGGAAGGCTGAATTTTGCCACCAGGTAGGCACACCTCTGGCATGAGGGCATGGCAATTTTCAGCCCTCTCAGATTAACCGAACGGAATATTTTTATATGTATAAAGTGTTAGAGGCATACTGTATTTCTCTGCCTACTGTAAAGCCCGCAAAACTTCCTGGCCCATAAGGTATGCTAATGGCCAGAGGGCGTCTGGCTGTCTGCGGAGCAAGCTCCGAACAATGGCTCACTTCCCCAGATTAAGTATACAGCGTTTGAGAAAGAGCAGGACATGGCTATTTATGTTAAGCACTATACTTCACACCTCTGGTCAGAGTTCCCCGGTCCAGATTCCCAGATGGCAGACTTTGAGACGCCAACTTTTTAGCGTGGGGCTCGGGAAATGGGACTCTGACTGGAAGGTGGTGTGCATGTGCCAATCACCTGGGGGCAGGTACCCTCCTGCTTCCCACGTGAAGCAGCAAGAAGTAATTGGGTCCAGGTAATTGTTATCCAATACCTTAGGCCCAATGTTAAGGGATAGAGACTAAATCCTATATAAGTGATTGCAAGCTCTATGCCCAAGGTCTTCGTAATTCTACTTGAATTGTTCCTGTTGCCTGATGAACTGCTAGCCTGTGTCCTGGGCTATTTCATCTGTCCCCTTCCTAAGTAAGTGTTTTATTCTGTTTCTTATTTGCTCAATACTGTGTGTCCACCTGAACTGTAAGGAATAAAATCTCTTTATTATATCACAGTCTCATTCAAATCAACCCAGATTATAAGGTGTGTATTATAACCCTGAAGCTACCGTGACAAATACCCATATAATATGGACATGATAAGCCACTATAGCAGTCAATGGCCAACCTAAAATAAAATCTGCAAGCCCATAAATACACAACAATGAAAGAAATACACAAGCACCTATACATCACACGAATAAAAGAACTAAAAAGCCTCAACTACACATCAATAAAATTATTCTAACAGCAAAACAGCAAAAGAATCAAAATTATGTTATCCCAGAATCCTAGAATACAATTAAAGAAACACCTAACCAACATAACAAGAAAACAAATTAAACCGCTAGCCAACAAAACAATTAAATAAATGATCCCCCTAACCAATCGTAAAATGTAATAAAAACAAGCCATCTAAATAATAACAATTTAGCCTTGAGAAAGGGCATAGAGCCCGAAACGCGAAGGTGGAACACCTGCTGTAGCTATGGGGGGCTTTGTCTGTTCTTTTTATTGAAATAAATGCTTTTTTGCTTCCGTGAGCCCCCTGTTTTTCTAGGCAGTGCACTGCCTTTTTTTTCTACTTGTTCCTGTTTCCTGCCTTGGTGGACTGCACGCTACTAATCTACTGCAGTGGACTACTCCTCTGGATCCTGGAATTTAACAGTGAGTTACATTGTGGGTTGCTATACCCTTTTTCTCACTATTTGGGACAATGGTTGCACTGTTTATTGGTGCCTCATGGCATTAGGTACTAGTCCCCTAACCCTATTAGGGTAACTTTATTATATACTGTACCACAGTTTATTGGGAGTGGTCCTGCTGCAGACGCTTAAATGTTTAAAGGACTCGTTGATTCTGATGCACTGGCATTCTACACAAAAATAAATTATCCCCCTAACCAATCATAAAATGTAGTGAAAACCATAAACATAAATAGAAAAAATAACAATCAATTCTATACAAGCATTTGCCAAAAATGCACTGTTTGTCACTGTATTTATCTGTACCCTAAAGGGGAACTGATTAATACATTGGCAGTCAATAAGAAAGCAAAAACATAAAAAGAAAAAATACAATTAAAAAAACCTGAAAAAAGATAATTACATACATTCAATATTTTCCTTACCTTTAGAAGTCTTTACCCTCCGAATCCCGGCATATCAGCAAGCTCTCGACCCACGACGTACCCCCCCCCCCCCAATCCGGGGAAGGTGGGTAGTATGGTTGTTGTGTTTTTTAATGTTTATTGTAGGTTCTGAGGGTGGGTGAAGTTGGCATTTGGCCCTAGCTGGGTGTTTATACAGTATCTACCGGGTTGGAAGCGGGAGGGGTTAAACCCTTCATTACCTTAGCAGTATTAATGGAAGTGAGAAGGATCGATCACCAGACACCAGTATCCATGAGAGGAGAGGCGGTGAGAGGAAAAACCTCTGATCCTATGGAGTGATCTTTCACATATTTCCAATGTTTTAAAGAACTTACATGCTGTATGGGTCAATTTTACAAGTGTTTTTCAATGTCAAAGTTTTTTACCGTCTTCACTAGTGCTTCCATTCTTTTCTTCCTTGTCAGGTACCACCCACTTCAGACTACTATGGATTCACATGCCACTGTTTTGGATATGCCTGTTTTTTGGGGAGAAATGTGAGTAGGGCTAATTATCCATATCCACACATTCCCTTGTGCCATATATGTATTACACTATTTTTTGCCTTCTTTATCTATTTTGGGTTGCGCTCTGATGTGGGGAAAAAAATATGCAAATATTTATATGCACCAATTTAAGGACTTGCACATTGTAGAAAAAAATTGTCTTCCATACTAGTAGATACATAGAAAATATCTTTCTCATTTGGCAAGGGACCCCTGAATCTGCTGTGCAATGATTACCCCAATGAATACTCAGGCACAACTATCCATCTAATGGTACCTTGACAATTGATTATGACAGCTTCCATTTTGTGGGTGTAGTTATATATAAGACAGCCTCTCCATGTCTCACAACCACAAATTTTTTGTAATCTACCAACCGCAATATTCATTCCATGCTGTTCGTTTTCACCCTATATATGTTGTTATTATGAACAACTGAGGAAGGGGTTCCCCCGAAAAATGTTGTGCGTTTGGCTATGAATTCATAAAACTAAATGATAAAAGATCTATTCAATTCTTGTGATCATTCTATAATGGGTAATAGAGATGTGAGAATTACATTAAAGCTGCTTTGTGACAGTTTATTGTACGCAACTTTTCTTAAATTTTGCGTTTTTTCTAAATTTTCTCAAAAGGCCACGGATCTCAACAATGTTGTCAATTTTGCCAAACATTTGCGTAAATGTTACCTGAATTTAGATTTTGTTACCAGCACATTGACTTTTAATGTTTGGTGAACTTTGCAATTTGTTGTGTGAAAAAAGAGAAACTGGGTAACAGTGTGTGAAGATGCCCAAGTTCATGTTAATACCATAACCAATATTTCTGAATAGAAGTGATACCGGTCCATTAACTTTTAACAGTTTTTTTCAAACCCAACAAACCCATGTGAAGGAGCAGCTCAGTGAGTAAAGACATAGATTCTGAAAACAATGACACTGCGTTTGAAACAAGGGAGCCTGATTCAAATCCCGGTGTCCACTACTTGTGATCTTGGGTTTGTCACTTTATCTCCCTGTGCCTCAGGCACCAAAAACATAGATTGTAAACTCTTCTGGTCAGGAACTATGGGCTCTATGCAGTAAGCGGCGAAAAAGTGCTTTCGGCAAGTGTTGCTGGTAGGCATGATTTTGGCGATTTGCCCTCGCAGTATTCAGTAAGGGCCGAATCTATGCCGATCCCTGCCGAATCACTGCGAAAGCAAAACGCCGATGATCCGGCGATAAATAAACCTGGCTCCCGATAACCTGCCGATAGGTCGTTTCTGCCGATATGTGTTTGCAGCAGAGAGAGATTCTGGAGTACCGATCAGCAGCGAAAAGCTGATCGGGGCTACTTGAATTCAGCCGATTTAAAAAAGTGCCGATAAGTGCCGAAAAGTGGCTTATCGCCACCCGGCTGCCGATAAGTTTTTATCAGCAACAAATATTGCCGATTTTTCCCCCTTATCGGCGCTTACTGAATCGGGAAGGCAATTTTGCCGAAAAAATGGCGAAAAACGGCTTATCGGCGCTTACTGCATGAGGCCCTATGTCTGTAAAAAATAATAATCCTATATGCTGCATACCACGCACCATAGTGTAATTGTGAAGCAATGCCCTTTGTGAGAAAAGCGCTGTATGAAATAAAGTTATTGTTACATTTCATGAACATGTAAAAAAAAAGTGTACATTTTGCTTGGTTTGCAAACTTAGGCGAACGTTTCAGACATCTCTATTTGCAAACGCCAGCAACAATTGTGCATATCCCAATTTAAGAACTTGTACATCTTACACATCTTTAAACGGTTATACATATTTCATTTCATCAGTGACCAATTTGGAGAATGTACACATTTGTGGTGCTTCATGCAATGTGGCAAAGTTGATTTCCTCAACATGCTACATATAATTTGTTTTTTTAATGTGTGTATTTATTTTATTTTCAACATGGTGTGAAAGCTCTCAAATCTGGAAGCATCTCTCAACTTGAATTCAATTTTGGCCATGGATCAATTTGTGTACTTTCTTCCAATTGTGAGCAAAATGTAATTTTTGGTATTTTCTATTCACCTGGGCATAAAAGGCCTGATTTAACATTGGCTGGGATCAGACTACCTTGGACTTGACTTTGGACAATATTGAATAAGATAAATTGTGTCTGTAATGTTCACATGAATGTAACAAAAGAGAAAGGCAGAACAAATGAGAGAATAAAAGGCAATTCTACCACCATAGAATCCAGAACTTAGTACAGTACTCTGTAATATTTACATACTGTTGCAGAATAAACATATAGCCCAATCAGAAAGCTACTGTAGGCCTAGAAATGCCCACCAAACCATATCATAAATTAAATGTCTCTACACTGCCTCTATCACGGAAAGCTGCAGGTAGACAGCAGCTCTGCTGGGTAATACCCTATTATTTAGGGCTATTGCTTTAAAGCTTCAGTTAGAGCAATGTCCTAGGTGTCTGTTTTTTTTTTTAAATAAATCGGTTCTGTACGATGAGAAAATACTTGTATCATTTAAAAAAATAAAAACAAAAACAATTTTAAAGACATTTTAATCTATTCTAATGTAACAAGCATTTTTTGTTCCTATAGCAACTATTTACATAGTCACATCCCCTTCCCCTTCTGAAACAGCATCACCTTTTGAGCTCTGCCCTCTCTAGCAGTGAACCAATTGAATCTAGTGCCTGCCTGGTCACATGATCTTCCTCACAGAACTTTAGCTGTCAGTGCAGGAGAATAGGACGCAAGATGCATTTGGTGAACCCCCAGCCGAATATTCAGCGATTGATTACAGGAGAACGGATTGATCAGCAATTTAGCTAATCACTTGTCAGTGATTGTATTGATGGACATAATGAATTCATTTTTTTAAAACAACAACTTGAACTGCAGCTTTAATTCAGTTACAAATATTTCCCAAAAATATTTTGACATTGAGATGTATATGTAATTTTCAAGCATATCTTAGCAACAAAACAAAAACAAATAAAGCAAAATAAAGAATACATGACACATTGTTTATCACGTTGCTTCTATACATCTTTATTTTTTTAGAAAACAAACTTTTATTTAACATTATGCTAGTTACTCAGGAGTTTGAAAAGAACCAACAATAAATTCAATTGCAGTTGTAATTGCAAGTTATTTATTTTGTTTGTATCCACGAGCCCAACTAAAATTTACAAGATGTTTCTAAATCTTTCAAAAATATATATATTCTTACAATTTTATAAAAGTGCATATACTATGCCTCCTGAATCTGAACATAATTTGTGCCTGCACCTATTGCTCAAGCACATACTGTCCTGTAGTCATCAAACTATTATACAGTACTGAACAAATGCTGTATTCTAGGCAAAAAAAGCGTTCTTTGTACAGTGTGGTGCAAGTCATCAATATTGTACTGCTAAAAATAATGCATTTTTAATCGCAGCCGATGAAGAATATCGGGACCGGCACCAAAATTATGAAATACCCCGGTATTTATAGGTATCGGGCTAACGCCTCAAAAAAAATCATCACATTTGTTTCCATTCTTCGCTCTATTTTTCATATATATATGAAAAATAGAGCGAAATGTATCATCAGCATACTGTATGTACATTACATACATAAGCTAAACCAACATGGAATAGGTGATAATATATTATGACACAAATCACATTTGAGTACATAATAACCCCTTAGTAAGCCAAGTGGTCAGCTAGTCATGGGCTACCAGTGACTAGTAAGTCATTGATTTATTTTCTTAACCTAAAAAAAAATACCCACCTGCAGAGGATGTTCCAAATTAGGACTGAATATCCCAAAACTCAGTTCCCTTTTCAGGGTTGTGAATATTCCAAACAAGTACAGAAACATTGGATTCAATTAACCGATGACATATGATTTTCTAGTCCTTTGATCTGCTGTGCTGCTCCTTTGCTATCTTCATCCGTGGTGGGGAATCTGGTCCTCATTTTATTAACTTCATATATTTATTGAACTATTTTTGTTTGCTGAGCAGTGTACTACGGTATTTGAGTGCACATGCAGCCACACATTCCCACATGGACAGCTCCATCACAGCTTGTACTGCTAGTCTCTTACTGTATATCATTCAGTGGCAGTTAAATTAGAAGGACTTACAGTACAAGCTATTTTGTTACATGCAATTTGCCTTTGCATCATATTAAAGTTTTCTGCAGTGACAGAGCAATGCAGTCTTGGGACAAAGGAGTGATGTAAGTCGCATACATGTAATATGTCTAATTCATGTATACTAGTTTAGATTCAATCAATACACATTGCATAGTTTTACATTTTTCAACAGAATGAGCAAAATTTCTGAAGTGTAAGTCTGCAAATAATTACAGAATGACAATCTGAGCGTGACAGCTTTTAATAAACAAAGAACTGTACGTACTAAGATGTCATTTCAATAGCATTTTTCTTGCATGTATGTTAAAGCCTGAGAAAAATGTTAAATTATTTTGAGGTTAACCTCAAAGGCTGTTGGAATCAGGTTTTGACAGATTCCGGTAACAGGAAATCCTTTTTCCTAAATCAATTAAATGAAACATATTTGCTCTAAATTTGGACTCATATAATGTGTCCATTGTAAAGGAAGTAACATCCCTCATATTTCTGGAATTGGTTCTAGGAGACCATTGTTGTATTAATAAAACCAAACAATACACTTTAAAGTTGTAATTATTCTAATGAAGTCAGTAAGTCACAGTGAAGAAATGGGCCTGTACAAGTAGTGGGGAGTTCCCGATGTTGACTACCAAGCGTATTACATTCCACACAGCTTCAATATATTCAACAATAAGACATTGTGTCAGTAAGAAAGGAATTGTATGCAAATTAAGATAATGTAGGAAACACGTTCTTGCTGTAAATGCATACAGCCCATAGTTGTGTCCTCACTTCTAATGAGCTAAAGCAGTACACATTCCTATTATAATGTAAGTGCAACATACAATGTTATCCCTGTTTCCCGCAAATGGGTTAAATATCCAGTTCTAGCATTAATCCCTTGCAATGTTGTTTTTCACTTTTAGCAATTGCTGAATTGTTATAGTAGGACATGGGTGTCACTGAAAACGTGCATTTTTTTTACATGTAGCCCTGTGTAATTTTGGGGTTACATGCCTCTCTCCTTTTGTGCAGTAATCCCTGTTAAGAGGGCAGGTTTGCCAGAAGTTATCATGAGGATTGGCCTCAACCCCCCCTGTGAGGTGTAATATGTAGCAAAGGAAGTGACAGCATGCTCTGTGTCCACTAACAGTGACACAGGGGTAGGCCTTCTGGAAGCTATATATTACACATCACTTCCTAAAGTTGGGAGTTCAAGTCTGTTCAAGTGTCTGCTGCAGTGCAAAGTGAAGTTCAAGTGTCAGTGGCAGAGGGACAAGCAGACCCCACACTGTGCCAGGGCTCTGGCACAGATTGTGGCCCTCCCTTAGGGGAGAGGTGACAGAGATATCCCTGTCTCTATTACAGAGTTAGGAGGGAACTTCCTTGAGGTGGGCAACTATGCTGATGTGCGGCTAAGTACCGGCCGCTATGATGGGCAGTCTGCCATGGAGTTTGCTAATAAAGATGCCCTTGATTCAAAGAACCTTCTTGGCTTAGACTGGAGTTAATCAGGGAGAAGCTGCACCCAGGGGTTCTCTTCCAGAGACTCCTCCCTGCTATCGTGGGGATCTGAAAGGGATGGAGGCGCTGTACCAACTGTGAGTACGATCTCAGCCCTACCTCCCGAGCCAGTCATGGTGAATTCCCCAATACCATCAAGCAGGAGACTCGGGAGTCCTGTAAGCCAGCAGGTGCATCACACAACATGACATGTAACTGGGGGCAGATTCTGCACATAGGGGCCCATATGAGATTGGGTAGGGGTCTGACCGTTACATACACATTCGTTTTACTTTAATTGTATTACTTCTATTAAAAAAAAGATTATAATGCAAACTCTTCTTCACACATCTTATTCTGGCTTTGATAAACTCACATACATTGTATCTAAAAAAATCAAATTTCTAAATTGAAACGGACATTTTTGACATGAATAGCGATGGGCTCATTTTTCTCAAAAATGGCAATTAATCTTTTGTGGATTTTTGTTTTTACGCCGTCAATCCATCCGCAGATTTGAATCCGCAGATTCTTCAAATCCATCAGAGGGTTGAGGATCCGCGGAACAGATTTTGAATGTACAGTAAAAGTTGGAAAAATCCGGCAAACGTATTTGAACTGGTTTTCCCATCTCTACTTACCAATTCTTCACTAAAGATCCTCTATCCTACGTAACCAGTACATTCAAAACCAGAAATGTCTTATATCACCATTTATCCTCAGAAAATCAGGCAATAAATGTTTTCCACATAATAGATCACACAATTACACTTTTAATTGAATTCGCTATATGCTTACCAGAATCCTGAGAGAATAATTTTTTGTTTTTGCTTGATTTGGTTTAGTGCTATGAAGAGATGTGACATTGGACCTGAAGTTTACAAACTAGGTAAAATGTGTTCTTTTTTTTGCAAAATTAGACAAGTATTAAAGTCAATGTGCAGGTCACATGACCCTTAATATACTGCAATTGACATTGGGTAAGAAGTACATGGGATTCTGCGGAGGAAGAGCTTTGAAATCAGGGTAAAGTGTGAATATGGAAATGCTTAAATATACATCTAAAACATTTGACAAAAGACCAATAACAGAGCACTTGTGACATCAGCGAATGGCACACACACGTTTAGCTGCCCTTCGGCTACCACCTTTGCTGCAACTCGGTGTTGTTTCTAAGAGCCTGAGGTGAAGTGAAAACAGTTGAGCTGCAAACAGACCCCACAGCATGTGAGTGTAAGGGTTCCAGTCCAGGCTTTGGCTGGAACCCGCCCTTACCTGGCTTCTGTGGACATTTTGATTAATGGCAGTCTGCTATATTGGCTGCACCTGTTCAAGGGCTTAAATAGCAGCCCCGGCCTAAGCATTGTATATGTTTCCCTGTGTTCCTGTCCACCTTGGGATCTAGTAGCTGAGCCTTCCATGTTCGTGAGCCTTCACTGTTCCTGAAGCTAGCCTGTTGCTGTGTCTAGCCTGTTGCAATGCCTATCCTGTTCATTTGGAATCCCTGTTGCTGACTCCAGACCGTGACCCGGACCTCGCCTCCTGCCCCGACCCTTTGACTGTTGCCTGGACTATGCACCACTGTCGCCAACCCTGACCTCCTGCCTACTTACTGACTATGGATACTCTACAGGACCCTATCCCTGGGCTCTGGTCAGTTACTTTGCATCCCTACCTCAGGCCTGTGGTCCGCTTCCTGATCACAGACGAGCACCGTCACAGTGATGATGTGAGCTGTTAGGCAGTACATTTGGAGTATCTTATCATTGGGCATGCAAAATACATTATCTCTAGCCCTATAAATATTTTCCATTCTTCTCTAGGGTCTTTGTCTATTCTCAATAATAGCATTGCAAGTTAGCATTTGTGCATTAAAAGAGCATACAATTCAGCCATGGCTCCAGAAAAAGTGTGCTGAAAAGTGTAGTCTGATTTGCACCACGTCCATATGGGAACATCATTATTATCAGGTCCTAAATTAATAATAGTGTGTTAATACTTTCACAAATATCAATATATAAAGTAAAATATAAGTAAGTGAAGCTGCATATTAATGAATGTATAATTTAGACTTTCAGTAGTTCTGCATGCTTATTAAAGTGGTGCAATATTAATTATCATAGCAGCATATCACAAATATTGAACAGTGTATAATGATGGAAGCAATAATTGTATCCATTTGTAAATAGGAGAAGGAAAAATAATACTCTTGTATTAGAATCACCCAGGCAGTCATCTACAAACCCTCATGATCAGCCCTGAGTAATATCGACATATCCAAAGAAGATGCAGAAGATCTTCTAACACTTGAGTTAGAGAATCGTACCCAGTAATTTTATGCAGAAAAACAATAGGTATCATTTCCTTAACCACCCTTGGGGGAGAGCCCTGTGCGATGAAGCATACGAGCAACCACCACATCTTTTAATGGTTGTCAATTGTTTTGTGAAGGTTGTAGAATCTCCCTAAAGTTTTCATTAATTTTTTTTCACACACTTTAGCAATGATTTGGCATATCTCCACCAAATGCCTGAACTGCATTTATATCACTCAAGATGTCTAATTTATTACAAAAAATGGGGATATATGTGCCTCATTACCCTGTTGTCAGAGTCTTCCTAGTTCTCCTGCTCCCCGTCTCTTCCTTGTCTTTCCACTGGTGTGCTGCTGTTTCTTTCTGCCCTGGTTTTCCTCTGTCTGTCTGTTTCGTCTTGGTGCTCCTGTCCTCTGTTCTTATAGTTTCCTGTTCCTTGGTTGTCTTTGTTTTGTATCCAGACTCCTTATGCACCCATGCCCATGCTTCTGCTTCTGCTTCTGTTTCTGTTCCTGTTCCTGTTTAGTCCTGTACATATTAAAGGCCCTTGCTAGTATCTGCTTGTCCCCGTTATTTCCTGCTCCCTGGTCTCAGTTCCTGCTCCCCTACCCTGTTTCTGCCTTCATGCTGCCGACCCCTGCCTGGACTACAATGATCCTTGCCTTCCGCCTACCACCGAACCCTGCCTGTGACTCTAATGGTCCTGCATGCCACCTGCCCCCGAACCCGGCCTATGACCCCGATGATCCTGCTTGCCACATGCCACCGACCTCAGCCCATGACACAAACAATCCTTGCCTTCCCTGCTGTTCTGGCTCCCGGAGTCTCCGCCGTGACACCTGTATTCAATTGGAGTCCAAGGATTAGCGAAGCGAGTCATAAACCAATTCAAGCACCATATCCAGAGCCACCCAAAAGAAGAAAATGCATGTTACTATGTTAACATCCACATTGCATTCATACATGCTGTAGGAGGACGTGCGCAGAGGTATGCAAGGGAGACTTGTTAAGGTGAAATTAAATAAGGCTTTTATTGCACCTGTTCCTTTAACATATGAAAAAACATCCAAACATATTAAAAAAAAAAAAGGGGTAAAATAACGCTTCTGTTCCACTTGGGAGTATTTCTAGTGAAACCTATTCAGTCCACAATTCCCTTTAGATAAGCATGTCTCCCAGCCCCAAACATATATCTTGATATGTGCAGATATACCAAAAGTCTTATAAAGGAAAGTCTTATCTGTTTCTTGTAGTTGGAGGGAAAGTCTTCGCTGTTCCTGGGTTGCTGCCTTTTTCCTCAGGCTATGTCAGCATTCAGGTTTAGAGGTTCTTTCCCCTGTGTCTTGCAGGCAGCGTGCTGTTTCTTCTGGCAGGTTTCAAGACATCTGCCCTATGGTTAGTCCCACAACTTGTGAAACTCAGGAACAATCACCCTTCCTGTCTCAAAGACAGGCTTTTCTAAGAAACCTAATCAGGCAGGTGGTGCTGGTTAATTGACTACCAGAAGTTAACCACCACACTGCTGGATTAGAGGCACATTTCCTGTTATATACCTCCCCTGTTTGTGGGAAGCTCGGGCTTGCCACGGCCAAAGCCCATCCTTCCACTCTCATTCTAGATATCTCTGTGACTTGAATGAGAGTGGATGGAGGAAGAGAACCCTCAGTCCCGCTGGGATTGGAGCCCTTTCTCCAGTTTATTCGTGTCTCCACCCGAAGGTGCTTGAGATCAGCACTCCTCAGTCGCTCGAGGAGGACTTTTTCTAAGTATATTCTTTTTGCTACGTTCTTTACGTCGGGTGCTCGTCTTATTGTAGGCAGACTGTATGGCAGCAGTTGCAGAGCGTTTAAAAACTGACCTTTGAGTTTTCCGCTCTTGAAGCTGTCTCTGTGCACTTTTCCCACTCAATGGAGTTGCTAGTTCAGCCTCTTTGGGATTAAGTTGCAAATCTTCATCAACTAAACAATTGGTGCAGAGTGGCCATCCACAGACACCTACCCACAGACACTCATCTACAGATAAGTGAAAAGAAAATAAAGTGCGCAGCTAACTAATTAAGTGACGTGATAATAAGTGTTAAGAACATAACCTTGAGCGGAGCGTCTGCAGCTGCGATGGAGGGGGGGCTCAGAAACCCCCTAGACTAACAGATAAAGACAAAAAAGACACAGCGCACAACGCTCATAGTGCATAAAACAATATAATAAAGGTAAAATTAATTAGGGTAAGTAATGTGCGTACATCAATATAGATAAATAAATGCAGTTAGGGATAATGTTACCCAACGCCTCAGGAAACCGGAAGGAGTATCCTCTCAAGGGTTATGGCGCTGGTGTCTCGGATACAGGATCCTATTGGTAAGTAGGTAAGTAGATCGCCTCTAATAATTTCTTTTTCCCCAAGAGCACGAGTCCAAAGCTGCTGCTGCCACTTGCAGTCCTTTGCCAGAGCACAGCTCCACACCGGCCGGGTCCTCTCACTCCCCTCTGTGCAGAAGCACTTCCGGGTCGATGACGTCACCACGGGGGGGGAGCGCTGGTAATCGCGCCGTTCACACTCGATCAGCTCAGATGGTGGGGTAATAAATTAGAGGTTGAGCTCTTGTCCAGTCATCCAACGCGTTTCGAAACGAAAACGTTTCTTCATCAGGGATACTCATCTACAGATACTCACTGCCACCCCAATAATCAACAGACACTCTCACAGCTTCCACATCTGTCCTACTTACCAAAGGACACCCACTCCCAGCCCTTCTACACTCCCCCACAACCAAACAACCACAGCCAGTCCACAGCCCAAAGACGTTCACCCATGGCTATCACCCACCAACAAACACGCACAGTCACCAATGGCCACCCCCACTCTCTCACACACAGTCACTATCACACAAAAGCACACAAATGGACACATTTGATCAGGGCCGCAGACCGGGGGGAGAGCCGGGACAAGTATCCCAGGTCTCGTGGCTGCTGGGGGTCTGGCCTACTTGACAAAGCAGTTGGGCCAGACTTCAGGCCTATGCCAAACATCTGAGTGTGGTGTTCGCTGGGCCTCTCTGATGTCGGTGTGTGCCAGAAGCAAGCTTGGCTCAGCTTCCGGTGCACACTAGCATGATTGAAAGGCCCGGCACTCTCCAGCGTCAGAAGCTCAGCGTGGGACAGTTAGTGAGGGAGGCCTGCAGCTGGGGGAGAGCTGGACCCAGGGGCAATGAGAGGAGCGGCAGCTGGGTAAAGAAGTTGTGCCCAACCAGAGGCCTGAGACCATCACCAATGTAAGTCTGGATTTTATATGTATTTGGGAGGTATTTTTTAATATATGTATTTGTGGGGTGTTTTTTTTTTAATGTATTTGGTTAATATGAATTTGCTTTTTAAAAATGATTTATTGTTATTATTATGTATTTGGGGGTAGGGAAGTTTTTTTTGTATTTGGGGCGGTGTTTTTTTTGGGATTATTTTGTGGGGGGGGATTGTGTGAGGGGGCGGAGGGAATGAGTGACGAGAGGAGATTGAGTGATAGTGGGGATAATTGACGGCGGGGAGTAGAGAGAGAGGAGAGAGGGGTGTAAGAGAGGGGGTGAGGGAGTGAGTGAGGAAAAGAGGGAGTAAGAGTGAGAAGCAGGGGAGAAAAATATATGCGAGACGGAAAGGGATTGAGTGAGAGTTGGTAATTGATAATTAGCACACACATAACCACTCTTAGGGGCCTATGTTAGTAGACTTCATAAAGAAATCGCCCTGCCGTTTAATCAGCCAGTTTTTTAAAAGTTGCTGTCACAGTATTCAGAAAGCTTCGATTACCAGTGATAGCAAAATTCCAAAAGCGGGCGAGTAGCCGACGACGTGATGATCGCCTCACTCAATAGGCCAAATCCGATGATTTGTTTTAGCTGCAGAGAGGGCTGCACAGATAGCCGCCTCTCCCGGCGCAAATCTCGCCCGAAATGAATGTTTATTTAATACAAAATGTAATACTAGTGTACATGAGCATGGGGTCTCCGGAGCAGAACCGCATTGATTTCAAGTCCGGGGACCCCCTGGTTCCGAGATACAGGCCCGTTATGGGGTGCCGGTATCACCTGTGCATTTTATTCCCCCAGTCACGTGACGCAAGACATTTAAAGCATAGGAGATTTGGCACCCCATAACGGGGCCTGTATCTCTGGAACGAGGGGTCCTCAGACCTGAAATCAATGCAGTTCTGCCCCGGAGACCCCCGCTCATCTACACTAGTATTAAAAATGTATATTAAAACAGCTTCATTAACTTAGCGGCTAGCCGCTAAGGCAAAGAAGGGGTTAAACATCAATGCCTGTTTCTTGGGGCAGAGGGGGTGGATGAAGAGGTTAGTTCTCCCAGGGTGGGTGGTTATGCCTGTCTGGAAGGTTGCAAGGTGAGTTAACCCCTTCACTACCATAGCAGTGGGAACCGCTATTGTAATGAAGGGGTTAACCAGTCCCGCTACCCCCCAGAAGACCTAAACACCCATTCTTGGGGCTACTACCCCCTGCACCCAATACCTTTACCCCCAAGAAACAATGATAAACCCAACAACCCTAATACCCACCTCATGTAACCCCGAACACCCCCCACAACACATACAGTACAATATATTAATGGGCAAAATAACTATTATCCAGATATGGATAGTAGCTCATTTGCCCATTATGCCAGCCAGCATAAAGTAAATAAACCTTTCTACCCCTGTCATCATGATGGGCGTCCTCACCAGCATACTGCAGGTCCATGTCCTCTGTTGCCAGCAATTATCCAAGAAAAAATACAATCTAATGCCCCCTAACCCTTTAATCACCTTAGCGGTTAATAACCGCTATAGTAATTAAAGGGTTAACCCACCCATGTCCTCCCGAGGCCTAACCACCCACCCCGGGACCCCTATACCCACCCTCTACCCATTGATTGGTATATTGGAAGGCCAATAGTACACAATAATAAAATATATACACAAGCACCTAAACAGAACAATACAAGAAATTATCGAACTAGCCAACCAATCGACTAAAGAAATAAAACCAGTAGCAACAAATCAATTAATTAATTCAAATGTATTTCTTTTTAACTAGCATTGAAACAGGGAGTCTCCGGAGCTGAGCCACAGGAACCCCTATTTCCCGAGATACTTATGAGCTGATGTTTTTGTAATGGCATCATTCAAAGCTCCTGCGTCTGTTCGGCCAATAGCAAGCCATGACATAATCCCGTGCTGCTTCTTATAGGCATTTATGACAGGACCTTTAAACAGAAGCGCGATACTGGCACCCCCTACCGAGGTAAGTATCTTGGGGAGCCAGGGGTCATACAGGAGCTGAAATGAATGAGGTTTAGCTGTGGAGATCCCCTTCTTCAATGGTCTGCTTGTTTTGCCTCTTTAAATCAGAGCATTTCAGTAGGCAATCACCACACTGACCAGCCTGTCTATGAAAACGCAATAATCTCTCTGCTTTTGAATGATAAATCTGTTGTTTATGAGACCGTGTTACCAAGGTTTCCCAGCTCTGAGTCTTTGATAAATATCACACAGTCTTTAACATTATATCCATTATACCCCTTCTTAAGGTTTTTGACTGTACTTAAAAAAAAAGTCCATGTAAAATATGATTCTCTTTTTGTTTTCTATATAAATACCCAGCCTTTTTACTTTTTCTCAGGCACACACAATTTGTTTTAGAAAGGCTGCAATTAGATTAAAATGTAGCTGATTTATATATGCGTGAGAATTCCCCTTTAAGGTTTTAATATTAAATAAAGAATAACTCACCTCAGGTGACTGCACAATTCAAAAGATTAACAAGGTTTGGCTCCATACATAACACTTCAGAACAATAAATAATGAGAGACAGACATTGTTTAATTTAATTAGCTTTATTAAAATGTTATTCTTAATCAATTTTTGCTTTGTTGTCGTGCTCTTCTTTTGATGGACAAAAATTATTGTTTTAAACGGCAAACCTGTCTGGTCACATGTTGTTACATTAAAAAAAACACATTATGGCTCTAAATATTGTAGAAACTATGATGTTGTTAAATAGAGTGCTGATATTGTGTGCAGCATGGTGCATATAATTTTGTAGACACAATGAGTCACTGTGCCAAAGAGCTTACAATCTAATTCTTGGTGTTTGAGGCGAAAAAGGTGCTTATCAATGGTCATAGTGTGACCCAAAACTGGGATTTGAATCCGGTTCACCCACTTAAAAGGCAGTGAACTCACTACAGGCATACCCCGCATTAACGTACGCAATGGGTCCAGAGCATGTATGTAAAGCGAAAATGTACTTAAGGTGAAGCACTACCTTTTTTCCACTTAGCGATGCATGTACTGTACTGCAAACGTCATATACATGCATAACTGATGTAAATAACGCATTTGTAACAGGCTCTATAGTCTCCCCACTTGCGCACAGCTTCGGTACAGGTAGGGAGCCAGTAATGCTGTTCAGGACGTGCTGACAGGCACATGCGCGAGCTGCCGTTTGCTTATTGGGAGATATGTCCTTACTCACGAGTGTACTTAAAGTGAGTGTCCTTAAGCCGGGGTATGCCTGTACTACATTTTCGTCAGCCCCGACCTCTGCTTTTTCTATTGCCCTGGACTAACGACTTGCATAGTACAGCTGAATTCATTCAGAACCTCTTCAGTCTTCATCTGTGTCGTCCCAAAGGAGGCACCCAAAGAGTGGCAGTCGTTCACTGATGTTACAGCTGTTCTGTTATCATTCCAAAACACACAAACCTTCTCACCCTCCCGCCCCCCGCACTCTATGTTTCCACTTATCCTTCCTTACAGATTATAACTCCCTAGGGGCAGGGCCCTCCTTACGTACTGTGACAATGTATGTTATTGTATGTTGTTTTATTGTCTTTTAGACTCCAAACCTATTGTACTGAGCTACAGAATACAGTATGTTGGCGCATTATAAATAAATGATAATAATAATACTTCGTTATATACCATCAGCTCTGAATTATATGGCTCACAATGAAAAGCAGTAAATAGTAAATGTGTTCAAATGTGGTGTTTTCTCAGTTATGATGAAATATGTAATACTCATTTAATAAAGGGAAATTACATTATTTTACTAATTCCATATTACTTGGGAAACCTTATACCTGTGGGGAAACTGGGTCTGGGATACTTGGGTTCAAAAACTAGGATTCTGGTTTGTTACAAAAACCATCCAACCTGCAAAGTATAGCAGAGATAGAATACCCAAACAAAAAAAACATATTGTTGATTTTTTTCCTAGGTTGATTTGTTGTTTTCTTTTTTACGCTGTAGTGTTCAAGAGATTTGTATTTCTTTTTTTTTCATGGTTGTAAAAATGCCCTCTGTCTTTTTTCGAAGGAACCAATTATCTTGCTATCTCTTTATTACATGCATATGAAATTATTTATAAATAGAACTTTTGAAGATTAAAAACAGAATGCTGAATATTTGTAAAAAAAAGTGCTTTGTTCTCCAAAGATTTTCTCTTTTTTACTATTTATTTTTCAGATGTTTATAACAATTATCTATAAAAACACTTTACCCACACTTAAAAATACTACATCAAAACCTATAAGAATGTAAACCCCTAGCTATAGTAATAACGCAATTGATAAATCCAGCAGTGCCCATGGGAAGTAAAGTAGACATAATCATGCACAGTATTATAAAAAAATTTTTTATTTATAACTTGTCAACATATTCCGTAACACAGTACAATACAGTTGAGGATGAAAACAGTAAAATACCACACAATAACATACTGTACATTCGTACAGTAGGTAAGGGGACAATGAGCTTACAAGGGTAAGTTGAAACATGAGTAGCACTGTGGCTAATACTATACGCATGATACATCAAGCTTGGCCCCCTGCAGACGCACTTACCAGAATTCCCTCCCACTGTCTCTGTACGTTCTCCCCATCAATTAGAGTGTAAGCTCTCCAGAGCAGAGACTCCTCTTCTTAAATGTTACTTTTATGTCTGAAGCACTTATTCCCATGACCTATTATTTATTTATTTGATTGTCATGTATTACTACTGTGACGCTCTATGAACATTAATGGCACTATATAAATAAAGGCATACAATACAATACAACATAAGATACATGGGGATAAAATATGTTACCCAAGACCAATAACAGAACTGTAACATCAGCAAACGGCAGCAAATACAGTAGCTAACCCATGATGCCCCCAAAGGCAGACAACTTGGACACAACTGGTGTTATGTAGAAGAGAGTTTGAGAAAGAGTGAATGCAGCTGCACAGTAAACGTAAAAAATGTACAGACATGTAGGGGGGAAGGGTTACCAAATTCCAGGCCTTTTGAAGTTGTGTCTCTTTTCCTCATGATGTTAACCCTGTCCACGATGGCTTAGTGTACAGGAGCAGTGATTGCATATTGGGGAGACTCTCTTAGAGGACCGCTATATTGGCTGTGAGACAGGGGCAGGGGATCTGTGTGCAGGTGTAGGGGAACTGTATTCTTGGGGCAGGGGAACTGTGTGCCGGGGAAGGGGAACTGTGTGTCAAGGGCAGAGGATCTGTGTGCTGGGGGCAGGAGATCTGTATGCTGGGGTTAGGGGATCTGTGTGCTGGGGGCAGGGGATCTGTATGCTGGGGGTAGGGGATCTGTGTGCTGGGGTAAGGGATCTATGGTCCTCAAATAGTCAAATGATTACTTTATACTGATTGATTCTTAATGTAATGTGTAAATCATGAACTATAGTGTTTCAATATTATGAGGGAAGAACATCTAAGCATGTCACATACGTTATCTAGCTAATAAGACAGTAATATTTGTTCTGATGTTCAAGATTGTGTATAAAGATGACCAGATTGATATATAGTGTATTATATACTGTATGTACTGTATTTTCACTTACTAGGTCACTCCAGATTTATGGTCCACCAGTACAAGAGACCCAACTACCTGGAGATGGTGATCACGGATCTCAAAGCGCTTAATAGGGGTGAGCTGCAACAGAGCCACTCCTGTCTTCCGCACCTGGGCAGCATGGTCAGATAGTTTACCCTTTCATTTGCATTTGCTGACCTTGCATTGCTGTCTTCCCAGTATTCTTTGAGCATGTCCACTGACCTGATCACTCCCCAAGGCAATAATCTGCGGACAATCACCCCAAATGCACTGCTCTCTGCCATTGGTGCAGGAGTAAAGAGCCCATAAAAGTTTGGAGTGTTTATCCACCACTCCATTTATAGCAGTTTTGCCGATGTGGCTGAGAGTTCAGTGAATATGTATTTATTGAAATTGCAACTGATCAGGACGTTACGAACGCATGCATTAAATAACGCATCTTTCAGTTTGTCCAAATTGTTATGTGCAGTGTATTGGATAACGCACTTTGAGACATGAAATTGGTTGAAATGAACGTTATTTTTGCATCTCATTAGCTTTGAGGATTGGTTCTTGTGTCTGTCTTTTAGAGGTTGTAATGAATTCTGAGTTTGCATGTTCTAAGCTGCGTGACTGAATTGTCGTTTGATTTCAAATGCAGTTGTATTAAGTGTGGATTCGAACAAGAAGGAGTTGAACCAAGAAGGCGTGATGAAACAAGGTATATGAGGAAGTACAGTAAATTGTTAGCACTTGATACTCCATAGTTCACATATTACCACAGGAAGGATTAGAATGTTGTTTTCCCTTATGAGACATCATTGGATTGGGGGGATGCTTCACCCAATGAGAGCAAACCAGCCGCATGAGGTCATGGCCACGCCCCTGGAAAACCCCAGCCACGGTACCCCCCCCATCGCAAACTCTGCAGTCTTGTCCCAGACCAGAGATCACGGTGAGGAAGCGCTGTGCAGCCGGCGTATGTGCTACAGTCACACTGGGACCGCAGCCTTAGAGTTGCCAAAACAATCATATGCAAATGAGATCATTAATACACGGTTATCATGCATATATAATTCTTCGTGAATATGGCGCGCTAGATCGGAAACATTATCCTGCAGAGTTTTTATCCATATGAATATTACAATGACTGAAAAACTTTTGTGAATCTAGGCCTTTGTGTCCTCCATTGTAAGCTGCTTATACTACTGGGGTTATATGCAACACTTCACACATGTCAGTGCTTTATCTAAGTATTTTTTATTATATTTGACCAATTATTATTGCACCCATGCTGCCAACGCATGCTAATTTTACATATCTTTTAAATACTTTCATTCAATTTGCTGAAAGTCCCGTCAAGGTCAGTTTTTCATGAAAGATAACAGAAATAAATGAATGTCATAAAGAAAAAGAATATTGTATCTAGTTAATGCGCCTGCGAAACTGGCATTGAAAACAGCCCAATATTAGAATGGTGCCAATGAATGCGATTTTGATTTTCTGAAAGACGCCAAAGCATGAAATGTTGTGAGTGTTTATTCTAAAGATTTTATTATCAGCTATTTAGCTCCTGGATAATACAGAGTTTCAATCATACACAGTCTTAAGTGCAAAACTGTTAGTTTAAGCATCATTCTTCTCTCGGCCTACAATAGACAATAATAAACTTTACAAAGCTACTTCACATTTTAAAACAATTCATCACCCATAAAAATGATAGTGGAATATATCTTTGACAAATGAATCTATTTAAATTAAGTAACAGATGAAGGAACTGTTAAGAGGAAAAGTGTGTGAAAGGAAGTTGGGCAATAGCATGTTTTTCACCTAAAAAAAAAGATTATTCTAGATTTTATTGTAACCTAAAGTGTTCTCTGCTAAAGCAAAAAGTTTTGTTCTGGTTTATAGGTTTTTTTTTTTTTTAAACTTGGATTTATTCATTTAAATGAACAGAGCTGATGGATACACACATGAAATATGATTTTATTTTCAATTACAGTTACTGTAGAGTTCTGATATAGCATAGAAAACTGCATATACACTGCAGCTATTACAGAAGCCGTTAATGCACACCCAAAAGACCATACTGTGTATTGTGTCTCCCATAGCAAATGCTATTTAAATGATGCCCAAAGTCACCAAGTGCTTAGATGCCAGGCTCTTCGGGGCAGGGACTCCCTTTTCTAATGTTAGTTTTATGTCTGAAGCGTTATTCTCATTACAGTCGTGGCCGCCTTTTATATAATGCGGCTGCCACCGGGGGAATTTAAAACGCGGCCTGCGCGCGGCTTTTTTTAGGTTTCCCGCGCCGCGGGCGCTTTTCAATGATAAGCGCCATTAGCGTTATCTGATGAATGCGGGCCGCGCGCGGGAAACTCTAATACAACGGAGACAAGCACCGGAATTATCCGTGTAAGTGTTAGAATAAAGGTGGCCGCGACAGTATGTGTTATATTATTATGTCACGTGTATTACCGCGTGAAGTGCTATGTACTGCAGATGGAGGGTGCTAAGTTAAAGTCTATAAATAAAGATATATAAAGATATAGAGAAATAAATTATAGCACCCCCCCCCAAGGGAGATATGCATCAATGGGTGTTTATGGTGCTAACCTGCTAACCTGCAGGCTTATAGAATGCCTGAGCCTCGCTCATAGGGAGCTTGGGGGTGTCAGGTGCAGCGCCTCCACCCATGGGGATCCGCCGTAGACAGAATGGCTCCTCACGAGAACATATGTAGATATACATGTTAAAAGGGAAATGAGCACTGCTAGCTTGAAAATAGCAGGATGCAAAAATAAAAGTTCAAATAATTTATTCAGGCATATAGCAAAAGAGTACATCACTGGATCCTCTGACGCGTTTCCCGCCCTCAGGCACTGTATCTTCATAGCCATAGGTCAGGTGATAGAACCCCATTATTGATTCACTTCCATATCGATTTGTGGTATTTGTGTATATCTACGTACATATGCACAGAACAATAGTAATAAACAATAACTCTTTACTGCAGGGTCCCCCACAGATACACATAAAACCATACAACACACTCCCAGTATTTCCAATCCTTCCTCCTATCCCAGAGAGTAATTACACCCCTAAGGATCCTGGTTGCACCCGATCCCTTGGGCACCATAGAAACCACAGAAGTGTCCACCAAGGCAATCCCCAAAGTATATGTAAAGGCAGCGCTACCTCCCTTGTGTATTAGTGGTGCTGTGGGTACCTTCCTGATTACACTCGGTCAAACAGGGAAATATTTCTGCGAAAGGAGAACACATCATGATCCCACGATGCAGGGCCTCCCAACAATATCCCTTCTGCCTCATGTCGGCAGCCGCGTGGTTGTTCCCCAGGTCAAGGGATACCCCTCTTCAGCTCGTCCTGCTCTGTCGCTCCGCTGGCAATGGGCTAAATGGCAAGTCCCTAATAAGTTATGGCCATTCCTACAATACTCGGTAGGGTGGCCCAGGGCCTACTCAGGCCTATGGGACGTTCTCTGGCCTAGTACTAGGAAGCCTGACTGGCTCCCAGGACACAACCTTCCCATCTGCGCGCGTCACAGACCCTTGGCCTTGCAGTCTCCAGTCCCCCAGGATTTCCTGTCCCCTGCCAGGATATCCTATCTCTAGTCTTTGTGGGAACCAACGTGGCTGCCGCACATAGGGGTCCGAATAGCTGCATCAGCTCCCATAGAGATTAGGAGGGCTACCCTGCTACATATAATACTGGTTTTAGATTAATTCTCTCATTTGAAGTACTAAACCACTACACAATGCATTCTTCAGGGGTTTGGAATAAGGTACATGCTGGATATAGTACAGAACAAATAGGCTCATATTGACTATTATTTGGGATCCAGTTTTCAGTTCAACCAAAAAAATGGGTTCAACACCAAAAAAATCATGTTTTCTGTTAAAAACGATACAGACCGTAAAATGAAAAATTGAATTTAGCCGCCAATGACTTTCATTATGGGAGTTTTCCTCACATAGTGCACGTCCCAAACCGTGAATAAGGTGCTGGCGGATCGGGAGGGCTGGCAGTACCGGGCACCCAACGGGAGCAGGAGGAGCACACAGAGCAGCACCCAGCACACAGATCCCCTGCCCCTGCAACACGATTCCCTACCCCCAACACACAGATCCCCTGCCCCCTGCACACATATCCCGTCCTGCACACAGATCCCCTGCCCCTGCACACAGATCCCTGCCCCCTGCACACAGATTCCCTACCCCAGCCACACAGATTCCCTAACCCCAGCACACAGATCCCCTGCCTGCACAGATCCCTGCCCCTGCCACACAGATCCCTTCCTCCAGCCATACAGATCCCCTGCCTTGCACAAGATCCCCTGCCCCCTGCACACAGATCCCCTGCCCCTAGCCTACAGACCCTTACCCCAGCACACAGATCCTACCCCCCATAATACAGATCCCTTACCCCCAGCTACAGATCCCCTGCCCACGATACAGATCCCCTGCCCCAAGCATACAGATCCCCTAACCCAGCATACAGATCTCTTAACCCAGTACACAGATCCCCTACCCCCAGCATACAGATCCTACCCCCAGCATACAGATCTCTACCCCCAGCATAAAGATCCCCTGCCCCCTGCCACAAGATCCACTTACTCCAGCATACAGATACCTGACCAGATACAAATCCCCTGCTCCCAGCACATACAGATCCCTGCCCCCAGCACACAGATCCCCTACCCCAGCATACGATCCCTACCCCACACCCACGATCCCCTACCCCCCGCATACAGATCCCTTACCCCCAGCATACAGATCCCTGACCCCAGCATACAAATCCCCTGCTCCCAGCATACAGATCCCTCCCCCAGCCCACAGATCCCCTACCCCAGCATACAGATCCCTTACCCCAGCACACAGATCCCCTACCCCCCGCATACAGAATCCCTTACCCCCAGAATACAGAGCCCTGCCCCCAGCACACAGATCCTACCCCCGCACACGCTTTCCTTCCCCAGAACAGATCTCGCTACCCCCAGCAAACATATCCCCTGCCCCTTGTATACATATCCCCTGCCACCCAGCATACAGATCCCCTACCCCCAGCATACAGATCCCTACCCCCAGCATACAGATCCCCTACCCCAGCACACATATTCCTTTCCCCAGAACACAGATCCTGCCCAGCAAACATATCCCCTGCCCCTAGTATACTTATCCCCTGCCACCCAGCATATAGATTCCCCGCCCCAGCATAAAGATCCCTGCCCCCAGCATACGATCCCCTGCCCCTGCACACAGATTCCACTTACCCCAGCATACAGATCCCTGACCCCAGCATACAAATCCCCTGCTCCCAGCATACAGATCCCTGCCCCCGCACACAGATCCCCTACCCCCAGCATACAGATCACTTACCCCAGCATAAAGATCCCCGCCCCCTGCCAAGAGATCCACTTACCCCAGCATACAGATCCCCTGCCCCCAGCACACAGATCCCTACCCCCAGCTATGATCCCTTACCCCAGCACACAGATCCCCTACCCCCAGCATACAGATCCCCTGCCCCCAGCACACAGATCCCCAACCCCAGCATACAGATCTCTGCCCCCAGCATACAGATCCCTTACTCCAGCACACATATGCCTTTTCCCCAGAACACAGATCCCCTGCCCAGCAAACATATCCCTGCCCCTAGTATACTTATCCCCTGCCACCAGCATATAGATTCCCTGCCCCAGCAAAAGATCCCCTGCCCCCTGCACACAGATACACTTACCCCAGCATACAGGATCCCCTGACCCAGCATACAAATCCCCCTGCTCCCGCATACAGATCCCTGCCCCCGCACACAGAACCCTACCCCCAGCATACAGATCACTTAACCCCAGCATAAAGATCCCCTGCCCCCTGCACAGATATCCAATTCCCCAGCATACAGATCCCCTGCCCCCCAGCACACAGATCCCCTACCCCCAGCACACAGATCCCCTACCCCCAGCATACAGATCGGGGATCTTTATGCTGGGGGTAAGTGATCTGTATGCTGGGGGTAGGGTATCTGTGTGCTGGGGGCAGGGATCTGTATGCAGGGAGCAGGGGATTTGTATGCTGGGGTCAGGGGATCTGTATGCTGGGGTAAGTGTATCTGTGTGCAGGGGGCAGGGGATCTTTATGCTGGGGGCAGGGAATCTATATGCTGGTGGCAGGGGATAAGTATACTAGGGGCAGGGGATATGTTTGCTGGGCAGGGGATCTGTGTTCTGGGGAAAAGG
>WSYH01004344.1:41208-54311 GCA_036426205.1 Ascaphus truei
CAGGGGATATGTTTGCTGGGCAGGGGATCTGTGTTCTGGGGAAAAGGAATATGTGTGCTGGGGTAAGGGGATCTGTATGCTGGGGGTAAGGGATCTGTATGCTGGGGGTAGGGGATCTGTATGCTGGTGGCAGGGGATATGTATACAAGGGGCAGGGGATATGTTTGCTGGGGGTAGGCGATCTGTGTTCTGGGGAAAAGGAATACGTGTGCTGGGGTAAGGGGATCTGTGTGCTGGGGGCAGGGGCTCTGTATTCTGGGGGTAAGGGATCTGTATGCGGGGGGTAGGGGATCTGTGTGCTGGGGTAAGGGATCTGTATGCTGGGGTAGGGGATCTGTGTGCTGGGGGCAGGGATCTGTATGCTGGGAGCAGGGGATTTGTATGCTGGGGTCAGGTATCTGTATGCTGGAGTAAGTGGATCTGTGTGCAGGGGGCAGGGGATCTTTATGCTGGGGGTAGGAGATCTGTATGCTGGGGGTAAGGGATCTGTATGCTGGGGGTAGGGGATCTGTGTACTGGGGTAAGAGATCTGTATGCTGGGGTTAGGGGATCTGTATGCTTGGGGCAGGGGATCTGTATGCTGTGGGCAGGGGATCTGTATGCTGGGGGTAAGGGATCTGTATTATGGGGGTAGGGGATCTGTGTGCTGGGGTAAGGGATCTGTATGCTAGGGGCAGGGGATCTGTGTGCAGGGGGCAGGGGATCTGTGTGCAGGAGGCAGGGGATCTGTATGCTGGAGGAAAGGGATCTGTGTGCAGGGGGCAGGGGATCTGTGTGCAGGGGGCAGGGGATCTGTGTGCTGGGGTTAGGGAATCTGTGTGCTGGGGGTAGGGAATCTGTGTGCAGGGGGCAGGGGATCTGTGTGCAGGGGGCAGGGGATCTGTGTGCAGGGGACGGGGGATATGTGTGCAGGGGGCAGGGGATCTGTGTGTTGGGGGTAGGGAATCTGTGTGCAGGGGGCAGGGGATCTGTGTGCTGGGTGCTGCTCTGTGTGCTCCTCCTGCTCCCGTTGGGTGCCCGGTACTGCCAGCCCTTCCCGAGTCCGCACAGCCTTATTCACAGGGTTTGGGACGTGCACTATGTGAGGAAACTCCCATAATGAAAGTCATTGGCGGCTAAATTCAATTTTTCATTTTACGGTCTGTATCGGTTTTAACAGAAAACATGATTTGTTTTGGTGTTGAACCCATTTTTTTGGTTAGAACTGAAAACTGGAATCCCAAATAATAGTCAATATGAGCCTATTGTTCTGTACTATATCCAGCATGTACCTTATTCCAAAACCCCTGAAGAATGCATTGTGTAGTGGTTGAAGTACTTCAAATGAGAGAATTAATCTAAAACCAGTATTATATGTAGCAGGGTAGCCCTCCTAATCTCTAGTGGGAGCTGATGCAGCTATTCGGACCCCTATGTGCGGCAGCCACGTTGGTTCCCACAAAGACTAGAGATAGAGGATATCCTGGCAGGGGACAGGATATCCTGGGGGACTGGAGACTGCAAGGTCAGAGCTGTCTGGGACCGCAGATGGGAAGGTTGTGTCCTGGGAGCCAGTCAGGCTTCCTAGTACTAGGCCAGAGAACGTCCCATAGGCCTGAGTTAGGCCCTGGGCCACCCTACCGGAGTATTGTAGGAATGGCCATACCTTAGGGACTTGCCATTTAGCCCAATTGCCAGCGGAGCGACAGAGCAGGACGAGCTGAAGAGGGGTATCCCTTGACCTGGAGGAACAACCACGCGGCTGCCGGACATGAGGCAAGAAGGGATATTGTTGGGAGGCCCTGCATCGTGGGATCATGGATGTGGTTCTCCTTTCGCAGAAAATATTTCCCTGGTTGACCGAGTGTAATCAGGAAGGTACCCACATGCACCACTAATACACAAGGGAGGGTAGCGCTGCCTTTACATATACATTTGGGGATTGCCTTGGTGGACATCTGTGGTTCTATGGTGCCCAAGGGATCGGGTGCAACCAGGATCCTTAGGGGTGTAATTACTCTCTGGGATAGGAGGAAGGATTGGATAATACTGGGAGTGTGTTGTATGGTTTATGTGTATCTGTGGGGGACCCTGCAGTAAAGAGTTATTGTTTATTACTATTGTGTCTGTGCATATGTACGTAGATATACAGCAAATAACCACAATCGATAGATGGAAGTGAATCAATAATGGGGGTTCTATCACCTGACCTATGGCTATGAAGATACAGTGCCTGAAGGGCGGGAAACGCGTCAGAGGATCCAGTGATGTACTCTTTTGGCTATTATGCCTGAATAAATTATATTGAACTTTATTTTTGCATCCTGCCTATTTTCAAGCTAGCAGTGCTCATTTCCCTTTTTAACATGTATATCTACATATGTTCTCGTGAGGAGCCATTCTGTCTACGGCGGGATCCCCATGGGTGGAGGCGCTGCACCTGACACCCCCAAGCTCCCTATGAGCAGAGGCTCAGGCATTCTATAAGCCTGCAGGTTAGCAGGTTAGCACCATAACACCCATTGATGCATATCTCCCTTGGGGGGGGGGTGCTATATATTTATTTCTCTATATCTTTATATATCTTTATTTATAGACTGTACAGTAGCACCCTCCATCTGCAGTACATAGCACTTCACAGCGGTAATACACGTGACATAATAATATAACACATACTGTCGCGGCCACCTTTATTCTAACACTTACACGGATAATTCCGGTGCTTGTCTCCGTTGTATTAGAGTTTCCCGCGCGGCGGCCGCATTCATCAGATAAGCGCTAATGGCGCTTATCATTGAAAGCGCCCGCGGCGCGGGAAACCTAAAAAAAGCCGCGCGCAGGCCGCGTTTTAAAATTCCCGCGGTGGCAGCCGCATTAGTATAAAGGCGGCCACGACTGTAATGAGAATAAGCGCTTCAGACATAAAACTAACATTAGAAAAGGGAGTCCCTGCCCCGAAGAGCCTGGCATCTAAGCACTTGGTGACTTTGGGCATCATTTAAATAGCATTTGCTATGGGAGACAACAATTACACAGTATGGTCTTTTGGGTGTGCATTAACTGCTTCTGTAAATGCTGCAGTGTATATGCAGTTTTCTATGCTATATCAGAACTACAGTACTGTATCTGAAAATAAAATCATATTTCATGTGTGTATCCATCAGCTCTGTTAGCATTTAAAATGAATAAATCCAAGTTTAAAAAAAAAAAAAACCTATAAACCAGAACAAAATGTTTTGCTTTAGCAGAGAACACTTTAGGTTACAATAAAATCTAGAATAATCTTTTTTTTTAGGTGAAAAACATGCTATTGCCCAACTGCATTTCACACACTTTTCCTCTTAACAGTTCCTTTCATCTGTTACTTAATTTAAATAGATTCATTTGTCAAAGATATATTCCACTATCATTTTTATGGGTGATGAATTGTTTTAAAATGTGAAGTAGCTTTGTAAAGTTATTATTGTCTATTGTAGGCGAGAGAAGAATGATGCTTAAACATAACAGTTTTGCACTTAAGACTGTGTATGATTGAAACTCTGTATTATCCAGGAGCTAAATAGCTGATAATAAAAATCTTTAGAATAACACTCACAACATTTCATGCTTTGGCGTCTTTCAGAAAATCAAAATCGCATTCATTGGCACCATTCTAATATTGGGCTGTTCAATGCCAGTTTCAGCAGGCGCATTACTAGATACAATATTCTTTTTCTTTATGACATTCATTTATTTCTGTTATCTTTCATGAAAAACTGACCTTGACGGGACTTTCAGCAAATTGAATGAAAGTATTTAAAATGAATATGTAAAATTAGGCATGCGTTGGCAGCATGGGTGCAATAATAATTGGTCAAATATATAAAAAAAATACTTAGATAAAGCACTGACAGTGTTGGAAGTGTTGCATATAAACCCCAGTAGTATAAGCAGCTTACAATGGAGGGACACAAAGGCCTAGATTCACAAAAGTTTTTCAGTCATTGTAATATTCATATGGATAAAAACTCTGCAGGATAATGTTTCCGATCTAGCGCGCCATATTCACGAAGAATTATATATGCATGATAACCGTGTATTAATGATCTCATTTGCATATGAGTGTTTGGCAACTCTAAGGCTGCGGTCCCAGTGTGACTGTAGCACATACGCCGGCTGCACAGCGCTTCACCGTGATCTATGGTCTGGGACAAGACTGCAGAGTTTGCGATGGGGGGGGACCGTGGCTGGGGTTTTCCAGGGGCGTGGCCATGACCTCATGCGGCTGGTTTGCTCTCATTGGGTGAGAGCATCCCCCCAATCCAATGATGTCTCATAAGGGGAAAACAACATTCTATCCTTCCTGTGGTAATATGTGAACTATGGAGTATCAAGTGCTAACAATTTACTGTACTTCCATATACCTTGTTTCACGCCTTCTTGGTTCAACTCCTTCTTGTTCGAAATCCACACTTAATACAAACTGCATTTGAAATCAAACGACAATTCAGTCACGCAGCTTAGAACATGCAAACTCAGAATTCATTACAAGCCTCTAAAAGACAGACACACCAATCCTCAAAGCTAATGAGATGCAAAAATAACGTTCATTCACCAATTTCATGTCTCAAAGATGCGTTATCCAATACACTGCACATACGAATTGGACAAACTGAAAGATGCGTTATTTAATGCATGCGTTCGTAACGTCCATGATCAAGTTGCAATTTCAAATAAATACATATTATTCACTGAACTACTCAGCCACATCGGCAAAACTGCTAATAAATGGAGTGGTGGATAAACACTCCAAACTTTTATGGGCTCTTTACTCCTGCACCAGATGGCAGAGAAGCAGTGCATTTGGGGTGATTGTCCAGCAGATTATTGCCTTGGGGAAGGTGATCAGGTCAGTGGACATGCTCAAAGAATACTGGGAAGACAGCAAATGCAAGGTCAAGCAAATGCAAATGAAAGGGTAAACTATCTGACCATGCTGCCCAGGTGCGGAAGACAGGAGTGGCTCTGTTGCAGCTCACCCCTATTGAAGAGCGTTTGAGATCCGTGATCACCATCTCCCAGGTAGTTGGTCTTCTTGTACTGGTGGACACATAGAATCTGGAGTGACCTAGTAAGTGAAAATACAGTACATACAGTATATAATACACTATATATCAATCTGGTCATCTTTATACACAATCTTGAACATCAGAACAAATATTACTGTCTTATTAGCTAGATAACGTATGTGACATGCTTAGATGTCTTCCCTCATAATATTAGAAAACACTATAGTTCATGATTTACACATTACATTAAGGAATCAATCAGTATAAAGTAATCATTTGACTATTTGAGGACCATATAGCTGTTCAATTATCACAATAACATTAGTTTAAGCCGCTCTTAAAGAGTGTCAGTACAGTATCTCAAATAGTTCATGTCAAACCTTATTAATCATCTTATGAAAGGTCTCTAAACAGCCACTGCACTCTGCATTTATCTCCTTGGATTCAACACCAGCAACCTGCTTGTAGTCTTAAGGTTGACTGACGAATCTTGTTACGCTTCCATCTGCCAATGATCTCCGCATTGCTTTAGATATTGTGTCCTTAAAGTAATCTTCCTGTCTAAATGCATTCCAGACTTCTGGCCATTGCAAACATGTTAGAAATAGTACTTAACATCATATTGTGACCAGGACATACTTGAAAATGAGAGGTCACTCAAAATGTCATTGCTACACTCAAGGGTTATACACAGCTGCATGCCTCAGCTCTCATTCATATGTACTGTATGTGAGTAAATGCCTTATAAAGTTTGGCAACAATTTTTGGATCACAGTCTCTATAGTACAGTATATTGTACTGCTAAAATGTTCTATAAATAAAGACTGTTCTATAAATAATGGCTGTTTTGGTGAAGTAAATCTATCAAAATGTGATTACATTTACCCACATTTTCTATGAATGTATTTGATGATATGATGTATTTCTTTTTCAAGACCATCACGCATACAGAAAGTGGCTGAGGCTGCACAGCCTGTGCCCAGACAGTGACCTTCTTCCTTTCAGAGGTTACAGAAGAGAAGGGCTCAGCTGCATCTCCACTTGCACCCACTGTTGCTGCTCTAGATGCATCCACAGTTGCACTTACTGCTGCTCCCAGGTGTCCTGCTCCTGTGCCAAGAGCTGATACCCTGGCTGACGCAGCATTCCAAGCACATCAGCAAGTGTTGCCAATGCAGAGTGCCAAGTTCCCGCAGCATGAGGAGCGATCTGATGACCATGGAGAAAATGTCACGCCAGCAATTCCAGATCCTGACCCTCCTGATGCAGTAGCACAGCTGTGCTATTACCAACAGCTTAAGGCTGCTGCATCGCGAGCTATGGTTTTGGTTGCAGGGACAAGAACTGCCCCTCAATGGGGCCGGGGCCGCTACCTACCCAGGCCATTGCGCTACGCGGCCAGAGTTTTCTGAAGACAGATAAACTGTCTTCAGAACTGGCGATGGAGCGCTGTCCATGCCCCCCGGCGGTTCAGCCAATGAGGGCAAACATGCCGGGGGACATTATGGCTGCACCCCCTGTCATGCCCCTGTCATGCCCTCCCGGTCTTCCCCCTGCAGCTCAATGCAGACCAGGAATCTCAGCTGCACGTGCCGCCATCCTGGCAAGCGCGTGTGCAGCGCCGACACCGGGGCCGCAGGTCACGGAAACTGTGAATGGCCTGACATGGGCAGTTCAGCAGGGCATGGAAAGCCTGCAAGCCCCTTAAATATCAAACACACCAGCAGTCTCTATCAAGTCCCTTACCACATCAAGATTCTTAATCTCTAGGTCACTCCTCCTTCTCCATCCTCTGTGGATTTGGCCACTTCAGAAACAGAGGCTATGCCCACATTGAGGCATGGCAGGCCTCACACAAGGGGGTAGAGTGAGCCTGGCAGCAAATTTGCAAAAAGGAGGTGCAGAACATTCTGTATTTATGTTAATAATGTAAGCCCTGTCAGGTGCAGGCAGTGGATGGGATAATTCCTTCCTAAGGCCTTGTGTGCTTCTGCAGACTTGATTAAGTATCCAAGGGTGGGCCGTAGCAACCGCCAGAGAGTGCCAACCTGAGGGGTGGGCTCTGATTGGACCACACACTGGATGTGAGGGCCTATCAGTATCCAGATCTGGCTTGTTATGAGTCAGAGTTACAGCCACTCCCCAAAGGATATAAATATTGGCACTTTCTTACATTCTGGGACACATCGTCCTTAAACAAGAAGGAACTGGCACTCCAGAGGTTTTCATACAAAAAACAAGGCATTTTAATCCACACAGATTACGTTTCGGTCAAACACACTGACAAAGGGCAGTGTGTTTGACTGAAACATTGATCTGTGGGGGTTAAAATGCATTTTTTTGTATGAAAACCTCTGGAGGGCCGGTTCCTTCTTGTTTTAGTAGGACGTGTCCCGTAGTAGATATTAAACAGGACTACCTGAGATCCAAATAAGCATGATATTGTAAGCAACATAAAGGTGAAGCGTTACTCTGTGTTCCTGCAGCCGCGTACTCAGCAATGCATCTTTAGATTTATACTGTGAAATTGTTTAAATGCTCCTTGTCTAAACAATTTAGATCTTTAGACATTATATTAATAGAAGTATGGCACTGCTGGCAACTTCCAAGTTAGAATGCTGGAGTGATGCTCGCAAGTACTTAAGGTATGTTGATTAAGACATTAGCAGAGCAACTAGTGATCCAAAAAATGCTACATCAATGCATTTCCATTTACATGTAGAGTAATGCAAATACATAAAGTATCCCACACTATTGTCCTCAGTTATACTCTGCAGAGAATGAAAGAGAAATTATAATTGCATATAAACACCTGGGGTATAATTAAGTTTGATTTATAATCACCTGGTCGTAAAACCTAGCAGCAAACAACAATGCATCAATTTGCAATAGCCTGCCCTGACCCAATGTCTGCTCTTGACTTTTTCTTATTTTCAAACTTTCTCCTTTATTACTGTAAAACTACAGTTATCTATTACTGCTGTTCCTTGGGTCCCCTGAGAAACTAGTCAATATATTTGGTAATGACTTTTAGAAAGGAAAAGCAAACAGAGATTTTCTACTGTTTTGATAAATGCACATGTGAACTCTCATTTGGATTTGGCTTGAAGAACTGTATTCTAGTTGCAATGAAAAAATATTTCCTATGAGAAAATTCAGTAAGACACTGCCCATGTTTGCCAACATTTTCGACGGAGATATTAAAATACCTTCTGCTGTTAAACCAAACCATTTATTACTTCTTAATGTCTATGATTTTGTAAGGTACAGTATGTTGATTAAGATGTAGATGTGCTTGAAATGGTGTACCCTCTCATTGTCTGGTTAAGTCATCTTCCCAGAATTGTTTGCATTTAAAAAAAATTATCCTGATTATTTTGCAGTTTTTTTTTAACAAATCGTAAACCAGCCAAGTTCTAACAAAACAAAAAAACTAAATATTTTAGGAACAACACCAAAACATCATTAAAAAGGCTAACCCCATATACAGAACTATGCATATATATATGTAAAACAGTATATATGTCAGGGCAGAAATGGCAAGGCTGGGGGAGCCTGATTTCTCTAGCAGCCAGGGGAATAAATCCTGCAGCACAGAGTGGATACTCAGAGGCCAAGAACGATTGTGCTGGTTTGGGACTCCAATATTAGGAAGGTAGATAGGGCAATCTATTGCCATGACCGCATGAAGTGAACTGTTTGTTGTCTCCCGGGGGCTCGAGTTCGGCACATTGCAGATCGGGTAGATAGATTGTTGGGAGGGCTGGGACTGACCCGGCGGTTTTGGTACACGTTTGCATCAATGACAAAGTTAGAAAAAGATGGAGAGTCCTAAAAAAATTATTTCACAGATATAGGCCGCAAGCTTAAGGCAAGGACCTCCAATGTAGTATTTTCTGAAATAGTACCAGTGCCATGAGCAAGGCCGCCGAGAGGGAGGAACAACCGGTCCTCAAAAGACTTTGGGACCACTCCCTCTTTGCCAAGCTCGCGTCACACGTCTCACATCTCGCGCCTCGCGTCTCGCATCTCCAGTCCTCTCAGTCTTCCCAGAAAACACTGCTGATCCGATTCAACGCGTTTCACTCTTGAGGAAGCAAGACGCAAGTAAGAGCTGGACCTGAGGGCACCGCAGTAACCTTAGGAACGCTTCCGCCCTGAAGCTAGATGTCAGCAGAAGTGACGTATGAGGAAGCAGAGCAGCAACACAACTCGGTGAACCACTTGCATCTCCTAGTCTGTTCTCTCCCATGTTATCTTTGTTTTACGAAATTGGGACCACCTACTGGGGGACATATGAACACTGACATCCATCCAGGGCTTTCCATGTGAAGATCTGTAAAGGGCTCCTAACAGATAGAGAAGGATCTCTGATTTGCGTTCTATATATTATCCAATTTGTGAGTGAGACCATTTACATACAGTATGACAGATAGGGTTCATCTTTTACTGGCTACACCATTATTTCTCATTTTTTCTTTACATAAATTGTACCATGTGAGTCACCAGCGCTCCCCCTACCAGGAAAAAGGAACTACAGACCTGTAAGCTTGACATCAATAGTGTGGAAGCTACTTTAAGGTTTAGTACGGGATAATATTCAGGAATACCTAATGGAAAACAAAATCATTTGTACAGTAATAGTCAGCATGGATTTATGAAGGATAGATCATGCCAAATCAACCTTCTAAGTTTATTTGACAAGGAAGTAGGAATTTAGACCAGGGTCATGCAGTTGATGTGGTCTACTTAGATTTTGAAAAGGCTTTTGATACGGTTCCACACAAGAGGTTAATGTACAAAATAAATCAAATTGGACACAGTAAAAACATTTGCACCTGAATTGAAATCTGGTTAAAGGATAGATAACAGAGAGTTGTCGTAAATTGAACTTTTTCGTGTTGGTCTAAAGTTGTGAGTGGAGTACCTCAAGGATCGGTACTGGGACCCCTGCTTTTTAACTTTTTATTAATGACTTTGAGGTTGGAATAGAGAGCAAAGTCTCCATCTTTGCTGATGACACTAAATTGTTTAAGGAAGTAGAATCAAAGCAGCATGTAATTTCTCTCCAGAAGGACTTAGATAGACTTGAAACTTGGGCAGATAAATTGCAGATTAGGTTTAATACAGATAAATGTAAGGTTATGCTTTTAGGAAACAAGACTAAACAGGCAATTTTAATAAATTAGGAGAATCCTTGATAGAGAAGGATTTAGGAGTGCTTGTAGACAGCAAGCTTAGCAATAGTGCCCAAAATCACACAAAAGCTGCAAAGGCAAACAAGATCTTATCTTGCATTAAATGGGCAATGTTTGGAAGGGAAGAAAATATAATGATGCCCCTTTATAAAGCATTAGTTGGACCACACTTGAATATGGAGTATAATTTTGGTCACCACTCCATATAAAAGACATTATGGAACTAGAGAAAGTACAGAGAGGAGCCACCAAATTAATAAAGGGGATGGATAAATGATTTATAAAGCGAGGCTAGCTAAATTATATTTGTTTACATTAGGAAAGAGGTGTCTAAGAGGGTATATAATAACTATATACAAATATATTTGGGGGCAATACAAGGAGCTACCACAAGAACTATTCATCCCAATGGCAGTACAAATAACACAGGGTCATCCCTAAAGTTTGGAGGAAAGGAGATGTAAAAGGGTTCTTTACAGTAAGTGCAGTTAAAATGTGGAATTCATTACGGTTACAGATAATGTTTATCCTTATCCAGAAACAAAAATATAGATGGATTTATAGCGTATTCATCTATAAAAGTATTGCTGGCTTATAAGAATGAATATACTATGGACACAACTATTATAATAAGGAAATTAATGGGTAGATATGGATTCCAATAGGAAACACATTCACACCCTAGTTTATGAGAGTTATGACACGATAGAGATTGCTTCAATTATGTAAACAATAATTTATTAGAACAGCAACAAAATATAACACTTAAATGGTTGTACTAATTATACTTCCTTATAAGGTTTGTACTTATTACAGGCCTAACAAAACAATACAGTTCATCCTATCTAACAATACATTGATATAAAACCATATATATATATATACAGATTTACAGTGCACAAGAATTATGATCATAGGTACCTTGTCTGAGCTGTCCCTCCAAACTCTTCTTTCCTTATCCTCTCTTTTCTCCTAAATAACTAATACTCTGCCTGGTTTAAATGTGTTCCTAAACCCATAGCTGAACATGTAGGAAGGTTTGATTGGTTGAGGAAGTATGCTCAAACTAAATTATGTGTGTTGCTTTGAAGTTGATGGGAAAACCTAGAAATACCAGATCTATCAATAAATGTTTGGACAGGTCAACAATACTGATTAGGAAAATAACAACAGCTTCCTCCCTGAGATCTGAATGTTAATTCAGGAAACACAAGTTTTATTTTGAAGTCTCTGATACTAAATACAAGAATGTTGATTATCAGGGTGAAGTAAATAAACCTTTTGTTTGTTAATTTCTCTCCTAGAATGTTTATCCAGGTGAAGATAGAGTATCTACTTCAAAAGACAGTTTATGATTCCTGCATCAAAAGTATTCCTGTAAGCAATTCTCTTGGGTAACAATTACCCATGGAGACTGTGATGGAAGATACAGTACAATAAATATCTTCAAAAAAAGGTTGGACATCTTTTTTTGAATGGAAAGGTACAGGTATACAGGGTATACCAAATAAGTAAACATGGGAAGGATGTTGATCAAGAGAGTTGTACTGTATTTGGAGTCAGGAAGGAATTTATTTCTCCCCTTATGGAATATCATTGGATTAGATTTCACTGGGGCTTTTTGTTTGCCTTCCTCTGGATAAATATACTGTAACTACAAATATAGTATAACATATCTGTTGTCTAAGTTTAGCATACTGTAGGTTGAACTTGAAGGACATATGTCTTTTTTTCAGGTATGCTACAATGTAGCCTCTACCCCCAGCCAATAGAAGAGGGGCCACACCAAAGTTTCTCATTCTCTGTACGGTAGTGTATGCAATACTCAGTGGTTTGTTACCTTATTCATCAGGTTCTCATGGTGCTAGATTCGTGCAGGCTGGTATGGTGAGCAATAAAGAGATAGAGGGTGCCAGGAACTTATTTGTAGTTTTATTGTAACAGGAACACACATATTAACTTCTTCCTTAGGGATGCTCAGGCAGCAGTCCCCAAAGAGGTACATTCTTCCACTTTGTGTTGCACGTAAGCATTCTCCTTCTTAAGTAACAGCAATTCCTTCTTCACTGGAATCCTCAGATAAGTGAATCTTCATGGAGCACACTGCATCTTCTTTAATGGTATAGCCAAATACAACAATACCTACAGGAAAAGACAAGAGGAAGCGCAGGCTCCATAGCATAATTCTGTGTAATAATTTAATAATAAAACTAGAGAGAACCACGGTCTGTAGGACCTGCACTCACAAGAGAGTAGAAGTTAAAAGCATTTTAGTGTCAATCTCTATAGGGGTGATGTCACCAGATAGTAGTTGCGGTCCCGAACCATACAGCTGGAGTATAACATCCATTGGTTCCTGCCTCAGATTGTTGTGCATTCCGAGAAGAATCATGGCTGTATAGGCGGCTCTCTCACTCCTGCAGCATACAGTGTTTGTAAGGCAGCATGGCATCCGCGTTCAGATGCTGGCATTCACAACGCGATGATGTCACCTCGTCAGCTACGTCCCAATGTGTTTCATCACACTTCGACCCTGTCACTCACATGATGAAACGCGTTGGGATGTAGCTCATGAGGTGACATTATCGCCTTATGGAGGAACGCGGGCGGTCTGATCTCGCCCTGCATGCTAGCAGCTGATTGTGGATGCCGAGCTGCCGTGCATACATTGCCTGCTGCATGAGTAGGAGAGCCACCTACACAGCCATGGACCGTGGTTCTCACTATTTTTAATATTAATTTCTATTTTCTTACACAGAATTATGCTATGGAGCCTGTGCTTCCTTGAAACAGTGTGTGAGTCAGTCAGATACAGAAACAGTGTTTGTGTGTGAGAGAGAGAGAGAGAGAGAGAGAGAGAGAGAGAGAGAGAGAGAGA